>SJYX01016282.1:173448-183726 GCA_006410675.1 Oreotragus oreotragus
TCACCACGGGGCGGGGAGGGGGACGGGGCGTGGGAGACTGGGGGGAAAGTGGCAAGGAGGGGGCCAGGAAGCCCCTCTCCTGAGCCTGTGGCAAGCGCAGGCTGGAAGGATGTGTTTGTAGCTGTCTAGTCAGTGCTCTGGGACTGGCTGCAGTCAGACTGGCTCTGAGATGGAGGAGAGTGACACAGGAAGAAGCAGGGGCCGCACAGAGAGAGCAAGAGAGCAAGAGAGAAGCACTCAGGGCTGGAGGGAGGGGAGGCGGAAGAGGGGTGCCCTGTGTCTTCAGGAAGGCAGGCGGGCAGGCAGCTCCCGGCGCATCACGACATGACAACCAGAGATCACGGTGTCCCCACAACACCCCTGTGAGGTAGGTTGGAAGGTGGCAGCGATCGTCATGCCCACTTCACAGACAAGACCGGGACACGAGGCGGGCGCAGGCGCGAGAGCAGAGGCCGAGCCTGGGCGTGGCGGGCGGGCCCTGCGGCCGGGCCCCTCGGCACCGCCCCCGGCCCCCAGAGCTGTGGCCGGGCCCCACGGGGCAGCTGGCAGCACACACAGTCACTTGGACACGCGGGGAGAGATCGTGGGTTTAAAAATAAAAGAATCAAAAGAACAAAAACCATGAGAGTAATGCAGAGAGGGGCAAAAATATCCGTTTTCTTCCCAAGTGGCCAGATGGTGAGCGAGCGACAGCAGCCGGGACGGGACCTCCGGCTGAGCGGGTGGCCTGCCCCCACCCCCAGGACTACCCACCAGTTCAACAGTCCCTCCTTTTATCTGCTGCGCGCCCCCAGCATCACGACAGCTTACACAGGAACAAGCAGGCTGGCGGAGAGGCCTCTTCTTTAACCTCTGGACCCAGCGCACACTTCCCCCAGCTCGTGGGGGCTCCCGGAGACCTCTGGCCACACGGCCCCCGCTGCAGGCATCAAGGACACACCCCGCAGGGGAAGGGGTTTCCGGCGCTACCCACTAAGGCAGGATGGACGGTGGCCGGGGGTTGGAAGGAGAAAGGAGGAGGAGGAGGGTGGCAATTCCCACTTGCCTGCTGCTGTCCCTGCTGTGTGGGCGGAGGCTGGGGGCCGCCAGGACCTGGAGTCTGTCCGTAGTAAGCGGCTTGCTGTCTGTAATATTCAGCCCAGGCAGCACTGTAGTCTGGCTGGGAACCCGGGGGTGCTCCTGGACCCCCTCCGGTGGCCACTTGAGCTGTGGGGGAGCAGAGGATGGGTGAGCAGGCCAGGAGGCCGGCACACCTGGTCCCACCCCTGTGGCCCGCCAGCTCACCCTGCTTCTTGTAGTACTCTTCCCAGGCCTTCGTGTAGTCCTGCTGCGGCGGGGCTCCAGGCTGCTGGGGCTGCTGGCCTGTGGGGGCAGGCCCTGAGGTCAGAGGACAGGCGGGGATGTGGCCACCCACTCGCCCACTCCCCCTGGCTAACCGGAGCTCCTGCGGCGGCTCACGCACTCACCGATCTTTTTGTAATACTCTTCCCAGGCCTTAGTGTAGTCTGACTGACCAGCAGGTGGAGGCTGAGGGGGCTCACCCTGGGTGGGTGGGGCCGCGGGGGCTGGTGCCGGGCCAGGCACGGGGCCTGGGGGCTGCTGGTAGTAGTGTGAGTAGTAGGCGGCCCAGGCGGCGTTGGGGTCGGCTGCAGCGGCTGCAGCTTTATCTGTAGGGAGAGAGTGTGCAGGCTAAGCATTGGGAAGGGAACCGGCCCCTCCCCTCTGCCCTGCTCAGATCCTTTTACTCACTTGGGTCATGAGGAGCAGGCGGCTGCCACTGAGGGTAGGTGTTGCCCCAGCCCTGGGGTGGGTACTGGTGAGGAGGGGGGCCTCCAGCACTGAGGATGAAAACGAGGGACACATGAGCCAGGTTACCCCAGGGTCCTTGCAGAGGACGACCAGAGCATGGAAGGGGGCTCAGAGCACCCCTTATGTGGAACTGCAGATTCCTGGCCCAGGGAAAGGCGTTAGACAACTGATGCAAGGGACACAGGCCATGTGGACTCAAGGATGTGACAATCCCCCACTATACCACACAGGATTACAGGATCTACATGTGGAGTGGAGACCTAGGGCAACACCCACAGCATCTTTTAAAAATGGTGCCTCTAAAATAAGGGTTGGCCAAAGTTGTTTGGCACCTCTGCAAGGTGGAATGGTCTTCTCGGAGGTGAGGAATACGGACACAGGGCCTGCCAGCTTCCTTGCCAGCACTGTGACCTCCACATCCCAGGAGTCCGCAGGAATACTCACTGAGGGGGAGCCCCTGGTGGGCCCTGATTGAAGGGCCCGGGGTTGAAAGGCCCCATGGGGCCGGCAGGGCCTGGTCCCCCCGGGCCTGGTCCGACTGGGCAGAGGGGACCCTGGAGGAATGAAAAATGGACGAGATCAGTGGAACAGGAGGAGGAGCTGGGCCCAGGTACCCAGAACCCCCTTTGAGCTGAGCCCACCTCGATCTTCTCCTCAATGAGCTGTTTGGCATGGTCGATCTGCTGGGGTGAGCCCCGGATGATGAACAGCTTGAAGTTGGGGTCTCCGTTGGGTGGCAGCTGCCGAGATATCTCTACAAAGGCGCCTGTCTGCTGGTTTATGGCTTTCACATTCTCGCCACCTGCAGAAGCCATGGGCAATGAGTGGAGGACAGGAGGAAAGCAGGAGGATAGGTGGGGCCTGTGGAAGGGCCACTCACCTCGGCCGATGACCAGCCCGCACTTGTGGGTGGGGATGGAGAAGGTCATCTCCCCCCCTGGAGGGCCCCAGTTGCCTTGGCCCCTGCCTCGACCTCGGCCTCCTGGGGGCATGCCAGGACCCCCTGGAGGACCTGGGGGACCGCTCTGCAGGGCAGGGAAGAGATGGGACAGTTAATGCAGGCAGCCAGCCTGCCCTCCCACTCAAGCCCACCCACTCAGCACACCTGACACCACCCACCCTGAGGCTCTGGAGGAGGTCGTTGATAATCCGCGCGGCGTGCTCACACCGGTCTGGGGGTCCCATGATGTGTGCTATCTTCTCAGGACCCGTCCCATCGTCTGAGCCAGCACAGGAGAACAAAAAACAGTTACAAGACATGCACGATTCCGAACCCCCAATGTTGCCTCTTCATGGCGGTCGCCGGCCCAAGCCGTGTCTGGAACATGTCAAAGTGCCGCTGGCCACCTTTCATGTGTTCAGGAGCAGATGAGGATCCCTCCTGCACTTGGTGCCCCCAGAACTAGCAGATGCACTTGGCAGAGCCAAGAACTGACAACAAATCTCTCAAAAAGCACGGGAGAGTCTGTCCTCCCCACGGCTGGGGCCTCAAGGGCTAACCTCACCCAGGGGCCCAGGTGGCCTATCAGGAGAGCCCTTGAGAGGGGAGAGGGAGAGGACAGCTTGACAGGAGAGGAACACGCACTCCTCTTCAACTTGGGAAGCCTGCCTGTCATTTACTTTCTTATGGGGCTGCTCCAGAGTGGGGACAAGGCATGTCCCGCTGGTCTAGGAGTAATGAGGCACTGCAAAAACTAACTCCATTGCCAAGCTGCCCGCCTTGGACCCCAAGAATGAGTCTCAGCAGATCCCAGCTAGCCCCTGACCTTGTTTAAACTGTATCCGAACACCAGCGTCATTCTGGATCTTCTTGATCATCTCCCCACTCCGGCCAATGACCACACCCACAGAATGCCTGGGTACTGGCACCTGAGGGCGGGCGGGATGAAGGAGGATCAGCTGGGCTATGTCACTGTCTGCAGTCCCCCTGCTGACCACAAGCCAGCTGCCACCCCTGCCACTCCATCCACCCAAGAGGCCCGCACTCACATCAATGCCCCCGCCAATCCGGGACCCATACTCGTTCCGGTCTCCAAAGCCACCCTGGTCACGCTCCCGCAGGATGTCCATCACCATTTCGCAGGCTTGCTGCGAACATACAACATACAAAGTGTTGTGCTCGCATGAACGCTGCTGCCCCACTGCACGCCCCAGGGTCACAGGCCAAAGCTAAGGACCAACGCAAGGCTGCCCGGATCTTTACCCACTGCCCTAAGAGGCGGACATGGTGAGCACCCCGGCTTTCTGGACTGAGGCCAGTCGAGGCCACCTGCTCGTGTACAGACGGCTGGGAGTGAGCTCACAGAGAACGAGCCCAGGGCTGGCTGCAGAGCCAGTGCTCTAGAAAGTCTCTCCACCTGCAGCCAAATCCCCAGCCTGCCCGCTGCCCTCTCTCTGCTCCCCAGAACCACCCCTTGGCCCTGGGGCACCCACCTGCACTTTGTAAGGGTCTCCGATGATCCGCAGCGGTTTGTCCACATTCGTGTTCTGGGAGCCATCCTGGATTAAAATCATCTTCACTCCAGCCCGTTCCTGTACAACCAGAGTGGCGTTAGTGCTGAACCCTCCAAGGACTTCCTGGGGCATGGGGAGGCAGGTCACACCTGGTCCAAAAGGACAAAGTGCTCTGGCTCGGTGGCAGGGGCAGTAGCGTGCACAGGCACAGCCGCGGGAAGGAGGCTGTCCTGGGACGGGAGGAGGCTGCACCCTCACCTGCAGCTGCTTGATGGTCTCCCCGCCTTTGCCAATGACCAGGCCGGCCTTGCCCGCGGGGATCATGATCTCCTGCACTGTGCCGTTCTGGCCCCCGTTAGCGTTGTCGTGGAACTGGCCTGGGGGCCCCCCACGGCCTCGGGAGACAATGTCATCCAGCATCATCTTCGCTTTCCTGGAAAGGAAAAAAACAGGTGCTCTCTGAATGCTTGCTTGGAGGCTCAGCCCTGCTCCAAGGAAAGGGGGTTCCAACCCCCTTTCTGGGTCTGACAGAGGGCCTGTCCCCAGGGCTGGCCCAGGATCCCCAGATCTCAGGAGACTCAGTGTGTCAGCCAGCCCCCCAGTGCAGGCAGGGCATGAGGAACATGGTGTGGGAGTCACCCTAAACTTCAAAGGGATCCAGAGGGCTTCGCCCACCCACTCTGTCATAAGAGGCCCAGCCAGAGACTTACTGCACAGACTCCGGGGCTCCTGTCAAGGACACACTGCGTTCAGGTAGGCCACCGCTGTCTGGGGAGAAGAGCGGAGAGAGGATCAGCACTTTTTTGAGTCAATGTCTTGGGCAGACAACCAGAAGGACCTTCCATGGAGATGAGATTTCCAGGAACAATCGACAGCTACTTCTGCCACTGTACAGCACCCTGACAAATCAATTTACCTCCCCAAACACTTGAGAGGGTGCTTTATGCACGGCCAAGATGAAGCTTGAAGTCTGGCAAAGGCAAAACTTTTAGCGAAAAGATAGTATGGAAGGAGAAGCAGATTCCAAAAGATCCCAACCTGGGCCCCTTCCATCACCACCCATGTGAGCACCTTCCAATCAATGTACTGCGTGTCAGGCAGGGCGAGCACTCAGAAACCCCTGCAAATCAGGTACCTGCCAATGTGCAGGCAAGACTGGATTTAAGCCCAGGCCTGACCTCAAGCCTGTCCTTCCTAAGAGGCTCCCCCGCCTCACACTTTCCCACAAGATGTTGTAGCTCAGGTAGCAACAGAGTCAGAGCGGGATCTGGGGTGCAGCTCCCTATACTAGATTCTAGCCTTCCCCACTCATGGAAAGCAGAGGGAGACAAGACTTGCAGCTACACCCTGAGGCGCTGTGCAAAGGCGGCACACAGAATATGCTCAGTAACACCCGCCCGCTTCACCTCCATCCAATCACAGCTGTCGGGATCATGAGAGAAAGCGCCAAGAGCCCCAGCACAGGCACCCATTCCCATCCAGCTCTGGCGCTCCTACCTGGAGAGATCTGGACTTTGCAGCCTGAGTCCTGCTGGATTTTGTTAATCTGTTCACCTCCTCTGCCGATGACTGGGTGGAGAAAAAGAAGAAGAGGAGAGATGGATGGGGGGAGGCTGGCGCTGAGAGCCCCCTGCCCAGAGGATGGATGAGAGAGTACGCACAAAACAGCTCCTTCAAAACAAAAGAAAAAAGTAACAAAACCAAAAAACAAACAAAAATCGCACACCACACCAGGCTCCTTCAGTTCTCCTGTGGCCTCTGCTTCTGCACAGCCCCTTCTGGCGCCCCTCACCACATCTCTAAGCTGGGTTGGGGGGCTGCCCAGGCAACCACTCCCCATTCCACTCACCCTTTCCTGCACCTGCCCCAGAGCCTGGGCCTGGGTCAGAGGGACAGGGGGAAGAGAAGGCATCAGTAGGAAAAAAAATACGAACAGACTCATCTTTGGGATTTCCAACCACAAAGAAACCACATATATAAATATGTATCTCCACCGTATGTAATGAGGGAGAAAAAAAAATCACTGGCTCCTCCAGACCGCAGGTCTCAGGGTTGGCAGGCTCTCTCCTGAGAGACTGCCCTGGGGGACATGGGGCAGGGGTCAATGGGCACCACGGGATCACAGCAGTTCACACTCACTTAGTCCCACCATGCCGTCTGGGACCCGGTACTCTTCTGTCATTGAAGTCCTACAAAGAGAAACAATGAGAGTCAGCCTCAAGTCAGGAAGAAGCAGAGGGGATGGAAGAGCCAGAGGGCTTCCTGGAAAAAAGACCCTCAAAACCAGAAGTCCTGCCTCCTGCGACATGGGGACCAAGCCCCCTCAGGCCTAAGCGGAGTCTGACAAGTGCATGGGGGCTCCCTCACCCTACAGCAGACCACCCAACCTCTCGGGGCCCCCATTTCCCACTCTGGGCCACAAGAGGCTTAGCCTGGGGTAGCATGACCCGTTGGACGAGTGCTGCCCACCGACTCAGGGCAAGAGTGAGAACCTGGGACACTTTCACAGCAATCTGACAAGTGTCATCCAAAACCTACAGATTCTAACTTAAAAAATCAGTTTAGTATCTTTTAAACTTCATTCTTCTAGTGAGTGGTTTTTACTGCATTTCCCTAAATTTTAGCTAATAGTAAAAAAAAAAAAAAAAAAAAAGAACATGGTCCTTCACAAAGAATGCTCTAGGGTAAAAAGGTAGGAAAGGAACAAACCCCCACCCCAGCTCTCAGGGAACAAGAATCTGCAGAAGCAGGTGAGAGGTCAGGGCCAGTCCCCAGCCTTTTCCAGGAGGCAGGATGGCAGGGCTTCTGAGAATCCCCATCCAACAAAGGGAGCAAAGGTGCGCAGAGAACCCCTTCCCCATTACAGCTAACAGCCACAGCCCTATGCTCCCTATGGCCCCACAGACAGCAAGTAGGAAGGACAAACGAAGCTCCTTCTGCCTTTCAGTCTTCTCCCTGGTTGACCAGAAAGTAAGACAAAGCCCTGTACAACCAGGCACCCAGACAAAGCCCTCCCTCCAGTTAGCAAGAAAGGCCAGAGACAACGAGGAAATGACTTGCTCTCCAACTCACCACTTACCTGGGGGGAGGATGAATGGGTCCGAGTTGAGAACTCATGGCTGAAAAGAGAAAACCCAAAGGACAGATTGGCCCAGCTCCTCTCTAGGACCCCAAACACCATGCCCTGGGCACACCTGCCATGCAAGGGGCCACAAGCTACATCCCAGTGCCTCTGAGCCTCCCTGAGTGAGTGCAACAGGGCCACCTCACAACAGCCATGCTCAGAGGTGGCTGCTTCACGATCCAGGCTCTGGGGTCTCATGGGCCCTGGAGGGACACCAAGAGCCTCCATAAAGGAAAGGCGCTGTCTGCTCAGTACTTCCAGCTCCCCTCTGGAGAGTACTTCCTGCCAAAACCTCTTAAGATCTTGAAGCAGCCTCTGCCGGTGTCACCCACTGGACTTACAGTCTCCCTGGGAAGCCAGCTTCTTGCTCTCTGGTTGGTCTGTGAAAAGAAAGAGGATGTCAGATGCAGTGCCTACCCACCCACAGCTGCCTCAAATCTGATGCTGGTGCCACATGTCCTGGCAAACAAGCCTCCTGCCCCCCACTCTCAACATCAGAAGCAAGACAGGAGAATGAGAGACCTAAACTTACCACCAAGACTCAGGAATAAAGAGCCCTTTATAACAGGGGGAAAATGATGGTAACCCCAGTCCTTCCAGCTTAGGCCCAAATCAGCCTTGGGGAAGTTAGGCTGATCAGTGAGTTGATAGTTTAGCCTGCGTGCCTCCAGGTCGGCCACACTGCACTGACATCGGGCCTTAAGAGAACCCTAGCTTAGCAAAAGAGGAGGAACAATCTTGAAAACTTACGATCTGGACCTGGTCACAATCAATGCCCTCCTCTCAGCCACCTGATACTTCAGGATGGCAGCCCAGACAAAAAGAACCAACAAAGCTGGAATTGCTGAGGTTTTAAAACACCAAATTTTAGCGGGCTCCCCTCACTTAGAACCACATTCCAACAAAGGCACTTCACTCTCTGCCCCCAACCCTTCCAGCAAGGCAGGTAGTTACCTCCATCTTCTAACTGCCTCTTTTGGCCCCCAAAACCAAAATCAGGAGTGCTGTTATTCACTGTGGTAGCTGCGTCGCCTCCAATCTTGGCTGCGATCTAGAAGTAAAGTTGCGAGCAGAGAAGAATTACCACCCAAAGCCAGCCTCTGTGGTGCTCAGGTCAACCTTTCACCTCTTTGGTTCATGAATACCCAACAGGTCTTGCTGTCTGGCCTGGGAGTGGCATTCCCTGGATTTAGGGACGAGCCTGTTGGTTAAGGCTTCCCTGATGGCTCAGCTGGTAAAGAATCCGCCTGCAATGTGGGAGACCTGGGTTCAATCCCGGAGTTGGGAAGATCCCCTGGAAAAGGGAATGGCTACCCACTCCAGTATTCTGGCCTGAAGAATTCCATGGACTCTACAGTCCATGGAGTCGCAAAGAGTAGGACACGATTAGGCGACTTTCACTGTCGGTTAAGACATTTCTAGGAGTTTCAGGAATTTCAAAGCAGCTCCCCTTCTCTATCAAATTTGTGCCTGAACTGTTCATGGCCAGAGGATAACCCACACTGACTTGTTCTAGGGATGAAAGGAGCAAAAGTTCAGGTGCCCTCTACCAGGGAGAACTTCCAGACACTTCCTTGCCCAAGCACCTGGGCCTCTGGGATGCTCAAGAGCACACCCTCAAAATCTTTCCATTTGTTGAACAAATCTTAGGGAAGTTTGCTTTAAGGCATCTGAAACCCTCATCTAGACCAAAACAAAAGGCCCTTTTCCGAACACGTGTTACATTTTGGACACACAAACAACGTTGAGTAAACCCCAACCCAATAAATTTAAAACCAGAGTATACTGGTAGGATTACTAAAAGTTTTCCAAAGAGACACAAACCATGAGCTGAGGATCTATATCTTTACCCTCTCTAAAACTTAAAAACAAACAAAAACTTGAAGCCTAAACTCTTGGGATGCCCAGATGGGGTCTTATCCCAATCAAACAGAGAGCACCACCTCCCCTTGTTTTAGCTGCCTCTCAATTAAGCCAGTGAGGGTGGGGAAGTGAGGGGTCAATCATATCAACTGCACCTAAGAACTCTATCGCATGCCTAGGGTGAAAGCCACAGACCACACTGGGAGGGGATCAGGGCGTTCCCCTAATGGGACCTCCCTATGCTGGAGGGTTTGGGGGCAATTCTGACTGAGAAAGCACTCAATGACCTGAGCCCGGTCAGTTTCCTTTTGAAAGGGCGGCAAAGTCCTCGCTTTCTGTGGGCCTCTTCCCCTCAGGCCGTGGGGCACCGGGGAGGTCACACATCAGCATGTGAAACCTCCATGCAGTCATCACGCCCCAGAACACAGCAGTGGGACCCTTCCCTTCTTTTCCCAAAAGAGAAATAGGGTGCTTGCAAATGACCTGAAGCATCAGAGTCAGTCTCTAGGCCTACCCTCCCCATTTCAACGAAACGCTTGGCCACTGCCTGGCAGCCACAGGGTCCCCTTTCTACTTTCCAGGTTCAAGAGGAAGAACTTTTCTAATCCCCTAAAGTCCTTCCTTCCTGGGGACCAGGCAGAAAAGGGACCAAGTTGGGAGCAAAGAGGGCTCTTTGCCCTGATGGGGAGATGGGAGGAGAGAAAGACCTTCCTAGGAAGGCGGAACCCCGGCTTCTGCGAGTAGTGTGTCCTAAAGGGTGGGAACCCCAAAGTGAGTCCCCGGCTGCAGGGGACCCGGCACACTCTGGGGCCGCTTTTCGGTGACCCTCCCAGACGACCCTTCCCCACTGTAGGGGGTCACTGCCGGGGGGAGTGCCCCACTCCAGGCTTCTGGGGAGGCCCAGGCCCCCGCCTACCGCCCCACGTGACCCCGTGTCCGCCCCGGCCCCCCCTTGCGACCCCGCGCGCGCGCACGTGACCCCGCCCCCTCCCCCGCCCGCCCGCGCGCCCCTCGGGCCCGCGGCCTCC
>SJYX01016282.1:183787-220804 GCA_006410675.1 Oreotragus oreotragus
TCTGACCCAGGCAACTAGCCTGCTTCTCCTGACAAGTCTGCCCTCGGTCCCGAGCCTGGAAGGCCCTTTGGGGCCAGGAGACACTGGATCTTCCCCTCCATTTCTGCCCAGGGTATGTCGCCTAGTTCACTGCTTATACTCCCAGGGTCTTCTTCATGGCTTCATACACCACGTAGCTGATGCTGCCTGCAGGCAACACCTTCAATAATGTGGGGGTCATGCCTCGGTACAGCCCTGGCCAGCCCTGCTGGGCCAGGATCCTCCGGAAGACTCCACACATGGTGGGGTTTGAACCCTCCACAGTGTCTGTGGGGACAGAGGCAAGCTCAGGGCCTGGGCCAGAGATGACTTGGCGTCAAGGGGCGGGGGTGGAGGGTGGAGCTCTGGAATGTTGGGAGATGGGGACTGAAGCCAGGAACAGAGGGTCTGGGGTGTTTGCTGAAAAGAAGCTTGGAAGCCTTTTAGAGGAAATTGGTCAGTTTACAGAGGGTGAGGAATTTTCAGGATTTGTTTTAGGGAACATCTTAGAAAACATTGCAACTTCAGTATTCATTGGAAGGACTGATGCTAAAGCGGAAGCTCCAGTACTTTGACCAACTCATTGGAAAAGACCCTGATGCTGGGAAAGATTGAGGGCGGGGGGAGGAGGAGGCAACAGAGGCTGAGATGGTTGGATGGCATCACCGACTCAATAGACATGAGTTTGAGCAAACTCCAGGGGATAGTGAAGAACAGGGAAGCCTGGCAGACTGCAGTCCATGGGGTCACAGAGTCAGACACAACTTAGCAACTGAACAACAACAAAGAGCTGCTAGAGCTTTGCAGTGTGCTAAGAGGTAGTTTGGGGACATTTTCAAGATCAGGGTGGTAAGCTAAGAACCTGTTTGGGTATTTGAGGATTTGTTTAGGGGTTTGAGAGCCCATTTGTGGGAGGCACATTTGGGGAGTTCCCAGGATATTGGGGGAGGTGCTTATGAGTTTGGGAATGTCTAAGTGTCAGTTTTCGAAAGTTTAGGAACGATTTGCCTTTTGGCACCAGATGAGGCCTGAGTCTGATTTGGACAAGTTGGGGGTCATTTGGGAACTATATGTCTTGAGATTAGTATGGGGGCCTGAGTCACATTCAAGGTTTGTGGGAGTCCTTTGGGAGTTGGGTGTTCATTTTAGTGATATGTAGGGTTAATTGAAGGGACTGGGATCAGGTTTGGGGGTGAGTGTAAGTTTGGGTGGGTTCAGGGGTCAGCAGAGATGGCCAGGATCAGATATGGAGAGTCTGGGAGTCAGTTTGTGTGTGTGTTTGGGGAGTGATGAGAAAGTTCAGAGAGTAGAGGCAAGGGGCGGTGGTATGCAAGGTTGCTAAAAGGGCCAAGCTGACCTTGGGCTTGCATCCTGGTGCGCACCAAAGTCAGCGGGTAACTGGCCATCTGTCCACAGGTGGTGGACAATGTCACAGACGACAGACTGACCAAGCCACTAGGGTCCTTCATGTCCCTGCCTGATTTCAGCCAGAGACACTTGAGCATCTAGGAGAGAAGAAGGCCAGGAGGAAGCTCTCCACGGGCCTGGGTTCACACCACCCCTGCCAACCCCTCTGCAGGACCCACACCTCATAGACGGCCAGGTCGGTGCAGGCGTATGGGATGATGCCAAGCATGTTGGGGAGGTACCCACGGTAAAGGGCGCGGGTGCCCTCCTGTTCCAGGATCTGCCTGGCGCAGTCCAGCAGCCCCTTGTACTGGCCGGTCCGGCGCAGGGTCAGCCGCGTCTTCAGCACCTGGGGAGGATGAGGAGTAAGACAGCTTATTTGATCTAATCGCCTCAATGACCACCCCCAGCACAGGAGGCAACATAGCTCAAGAATGCACATAGCTGGGTTCATACCCAGCTGCCTTGGCCTGTAAGTGCTCTCAACCCAAAGGGTAAGGGAGGGACTTCCTCGGCAGTTCAGTGGTTAATACTCCATGCTTCCACTGCAGTGGGCATAGGTTTGATTCCTGGTTGGGGAACTAAGGGGGCTACCCAGGTGGCGCTAGTGGTAAAGAAACCGGCTGCCAACACAGGAGACATGAGAGATGCAGGTTCAGTCCCTGGGTCAGGAAGATCCCCTGGAGAAGGAAATGGCAACCTGCTTCAGTATTCTTGCCTGGAGAATCCCATGGANTGGGGAACTAAGGGGGCTACCCAGGTGGCGCTAGTGGTAAAGAAACCGGCTGCCAACACAGGAGACATGAGAGATGCAGGTTCAGTCCCTGGGTCAGGAAGATCCCCTGGAGAAGGAAATGGCAACCTGCTTCAGTATTCTTGCCTGGAGAATCCCATGGACAGAAGAGCTGGGTGGACTACAGTCTATGAGGTCGCATAGAGTCAGACACAACTGAAGTGACTTAACATGCACGCACGGGGAACTAAGATCCTGTGTGATGTGAGATATAGCCAAGAAAATAAGTAAAACTAAAAAAAGGGATGAGAAAAGTGATGTGAGCTGGGTGGGGTCTGCAGTGGCCCTAACCCAGCCAAACTCGCCCTACCTGGACCCCAAGTAGGCAGATCTGCCAGTTTTCCCAAAGAAGACAGAAACTGGAGTTTTTATGAAATGCCCAACGTCAAAATGTTGGCAACTCAACAGTTGTGCAAAAGACAGCACACCGTGTGTGGTAGGCAGAATTCTCAGGTAGTCCCCATGGTTCCTGTCCCCCTTATACTACATGCTCTGTTTAATGGCCTCCCTTTGCCCTTGAAAGTGATCTATACCTGTGAGCATGATGGACTGTGACTCTCTTGGATCAGGGTACACAAAGGACAAAGGCAGAGGGATTTTGCAGATATAATAAAGCCCCTAACCAGTTAACTTTGTTTATTTTTTAGGTGTCTTAAATTGGCATATAATTGCTTTACAATGTTGCCTTAGTTTCTGCTGTACAATGAAGCGAATCAGCTTTACATGTACATGTATTCCCTCCCTCTTGGATCTCCCTCCCACCTGCCCCCCATCCCATCCATCTCGGTTATCACAGAGGTGAGCTTCCTGTGTCACCAGTTGACTTAAGTTAATCAGGAGAAATCATCCTGAGTGGGCCTGACTCAATCAGGTGAGCCCTTTAAAAGAGTCTGAAGAAGAGATTGAAGGATCAGAAACCCCCTTGGATTGGTTTTTTAATATGTTGGCCGTGCTTCTCGGCTCGCAGGATCTTAGTTCCCCAACCAGAGAGTGAACTCAGGCCCATGGCAGTGAAAAAAATGTGGAATCCTAACCATTAGACCATCAGGGAGTTCCCTAGGGTTGGTCTCAAACAAAGTGTCATGGAGAGGACCACAGAGCAGGGAACAGTGGGTGGCCTCCACGAGTTGAGGACTCTCAGTCCTACAACCATAAGAAGCTGAATGCTGGTAACAACCAGGAAGCTTGGCAGAGGACACCCAAGCCTCAGATAGGTTCATTGGTCGCCCAACTGACTGACACCTTGATTTCCACCTGATCAAATCCTGAACTGAGGACCAGATTAGCCAGTGCCCAGACATGACCCATGGAAACAATGAGAATAAATCTGTATCATTTTAAAAGCTCTTGAGTGTGGTGATTTGTGTTATGTAACCATCAAAATAAAAACACTTCACAGATGCAAACTATTATATATAGAATGGTAAAGAAGGTTTTACTTCTACTGTATAGCACAGGGAACTAGATTCAATATCCTTTAATAAATCCTAATGGAAAAGATATATTTTTTCATTAATATATTTATTAAAGATTGTATATGTATGACTGAATCACCTTGCCATACAGGAGAAATTAACACAACACTATAAATCAACTATATTTCAAAAATAAAAATACGGAGAAACTCAACCAGACGAGGGCAAGAATTATATGAAGAAAGCTTTAGAAGACCATTTAGGGGTCGAAAAAGGAGACTTGACCAAATGGATGTATTCTTGGAAATGTAGACCCAATATTGTATAGAAAGTGAAAAATTAAAATGTTAGTTGCTCAGTCGTGTCTGACTCTTTGCAACCCCACCAGGCTCTTCTGTCCATGAAATTCTCCAGGCAAGAATACCGGAGTGGGTTGCCATTGCTTCCTCCAGGGGATCTTCCCGACCCAGGGATCAAACTTGGATCTCCTTTGTTGCAGGCAGATTCTTTACTATCTGAGCCACCAGATGGCAATAATCTCTAAACTCATTTGAGTTTAGAGTCAATGAGTAAAAAACAAATACCAGCGTGTGATTTAGTTTTCTGAAACAAGGCAGATTACTTCTAACGTTTTAAAAGGAAAAAAAAAATCAATGGAGAATAGCCTGAAAAACTAATAAGAGAAGGAATGGAGAATAATAAGACATAATATCAAGCCTGGGACTTCCCTGGGTGTCCAGTGGTTAAGACCCTAATCCAATGCAGGGGGCGAGGGTTTAATACCTTGTTGAACATATGCCACAGGGTGCTGCCAAAAGAAAAAAAAGGAGGCAGAACTACATAGACAGTAACATGATCAGTGGTTGTTAGGGACTGGAGGAAGGAGGGAGAGGTGAATACGTGTAGTACAATGACTTAATAGGGCAGTGGAATTTTTCTGCGTGATGCTCTTACGGTGGCTGCGTGTCATACGTCAAAACCCATAGCAAGTCACAATGCTAAGGGTGAACGCAGATGTCAACCATGGGCTTTAGTTAATAATAATGTATCTATATTGGCTCATCGGTTGTAACCAATGTACCACACCCAAATTCGAGTTGTTAATGATAGTGGAAACTTCGTATGTAAGCCAAGATATATATGGGAATGCTCTTGCCCTTTTTACCTAATTTTTCTGTAAACCTAAACCTGTTACAAAATAGTCTACTCATTAAAAAAAAATTAGATCATTTACAATTTAAGAAAATTAGAAGTGCATGAAGAGAACCCAAGTGATAAGAGAAAAAGTGAAAGTGTTAGTGGCTCAGTCATGTTCAACTCTTTGCGATCTCATGGGCTGTAGCCCACCAGGCTTCTCTGTCCGTGGGGATTCTTCAGGCAAGAATACTGGAGTGGGTTGCCATTCCCTTCTCCAGGGGATCTTCCTGACTCAGGGACTGAACCCAAGAAGAGAAAGGTCAGAAGTAAACCCAGGGACTTCCCTGGTGGTCCAGTGGTCCGGCTTCCACTGCAGGGGGCACAGGTTCCCTCTCTGGTGGGGAAACTAAAGATCCCATGTGTCAGGTGAAACGGCAACAAAACAGAACAAATGAACCCCACCAAAACAAACGTACCAACACATATAGGAATTTGGGGCTTCCCCAGTGGCTCAGCAGCAAGGAATCTGCCTGCCGTGCAGGAGCTGCAGGGTCAATCCCTGGGTCGGGAAGATCCCTTGGAGGAGGATCTACCCCCGCCAAGTATTCCTGCCTGGAGAATCCCCACAGACACAGGATCCTGGCAGGCTACAGTCCTTGGGGTCACAAGAAGTCGGACACGACTGAAGCAACTGAGCATGCGTGCATATAAGAATTTAGTAAATGACAGTGTTGGCATCTTGGGTCATTGGTGGTGGAGAGGAGAGGACCCATTCAGTAAACAGTGTTGAGATGACTGTTTAAGCCATCTGGAATACAAGTTTGGTATGTGTCTTACATAGAGAGGGGGAGGGGGCAGGGAAGGAGGAAGCCATAGCAGCTGCCACCCAGTCATCTTATTTCACCTTCCATAGGGCAGATACTCTTACCTCCATGGGGTTGATGAGCGTCTGGGAAGTGGCCACAGCCAGAGAGCCAGCAATGAGACGTTCCTGAAAGGGTGGGGACTCGTGCACTCCGCAGAAGTAGTTTTTACACTGGGATGGGAGAGAGGACTGTGAGAACGAGCCTCCTTTCTTTCCTGCAACTCACCCAGGGGAAGAGGTGTGGGACCTGGAGAACTAAAATATGTCTTGGGAGCTTCTCTGGTGGCTCACTGGTAAAGAATTTGCCTGCCAGTGCAGGAGATGTGGGTTGATCCCTGATGCGGGATGATCCCACATTCCTCGGGGCAACTAAGCCCAGGTACCGCAGCTGCTGAAGCCCCATGCCCTAGATGGGGCTCACTCTGCAACAAGAGCCCTAGAGCCCTTACTCTGCGATAAGAGAAGCCACCGAAATGAGCAGCCTGCACACCACAGCTAGAGAAGGCAAAGAGGAGCCTCCACTCGCCGCTTCTAGAGAAAGCCCATGCACGGCAACGAAGACCCAGCACCGCCAAAAATAAATACGTTAAAAAAATTTTTTAAGTATGTTTTGGATAAAAATCTGGGCCTTAGGGGGCCATGGGTGCCGGAGAGGTGGCGGCTTGAGGGTGGGGCTGGGGAAAGCAGGTCATCCCCTCCCCCCACCTGTTCGTGGACAGAGAACTTGATGGCGTACTCCGGGGCAATCTTGAGCACGTTGATTCCGTTGCCCCTCCAGAGTGAACAGATGCCCCCTTCCTGGATCAGGCTCCGGAGACCTCCCAGCAGGCTCATGAGATTCTTCTTGGAGGAGTAGACCTGGAAATATGGAGCCCGCGTCAGCCCTCTGAGGAGCCCTTCACCTCATCTCCATTCAGCCCCTATCTTTTTTTTTTTTTTTTTTGGTATATATGTGGGACATTCGTTCTCTGCTAAGTCGCTTCAGTCGTGTCTGACTCTTTGCAACCCTATGGATTATAGCCCACCAGCTGTCCATGGGATTCTCCAGGCAAGAATACTGAAGCAGGTTGCCATTTCCTTCTCCAGGGGATCTTCCCAACCCAGGGATTGAACCCGCATCTCTCATGTCTCCTGCATTGGCAGGTGGGTTCTTTACCACTAGCGTCACCTAGGAAGCCCTGACCAGGGATCAAACCGTGCCTCCTGCAGTGGGAGCATGGAGTCCTAACCACTGTCGGACTACTAGGGAAGCCCTGCCCCCTCCAACTCCAACTCCGCTCCCAACCCCACCCTTGTCCCTCTTTCTGATTGACATACTCACCCCCCTCCCTGAACTCCATCAGCTCCACTTCCATCCATCCCCAGCCCAATGGCCCCAGCGCCATGGTCCCCACACACCTGCATGTACACCTTGGCACGGTCCAGAGGGGCCGTGCCTGTGCGAGACACTGCCCCAGCCATGGCTCCCGAGAGGAGGAACTTCCACAAGGCTCCCTCATTATCCACTTCCAGGACATCCACGGGGACCATCAGCTGCTCCCCTGTGTCCAGCACCTGCAGGACAGACCCAGCTCCTACCCACACTCATCCAGGCTGGAGGTCCTTTTCCTGACATATCTCTAGAACCTTCCCTCCCCCTTGGCTCCAGTCCAAGGCTTGCCCTGGTCCCCACAGCTTCCAGGTGGCATTCCACCCAGGCTGGCCTGGAGGGGAGTGGGGCATACAGAGCGGGCGGGCAGGGTGACCTTCTCTCTCTACAATTCCAGCTGCAGGTTCTTCAGGGCCTGTGGTTGCCAAGCTTACCTGCTGCGATGGGGGATGCTCCGGTTCTCTTTCCCCCAGGTGCCCAAACACGTACCCGTAGACATGGGTACAGCCCAGGTTCCGGGAGGGGGTTGGGAGTGGAGCTGGGGGACCGGTTTTGGTGAAGAAGGCCTTGACCTTCTTAAACAGGGTCTGGACCCGAGAGCTGGGCTTCTGAGCTTGCTCTGGTTGGGCTCCCATCATAGCTGGAGGGTCAGGACACTCAGGTTCAAATCTCTGGCCAGAGGTTGGCCTGTCCAGCAACTATGTGGGAGGGGTGCTTTGTAAATTTTGGTCCCAGGGGATGATGAGGTCACAGTGGTCCTTGTGACCTCACTGCATATGGTAGACAGTGAGTGTCTCCTCCCCACCCCCACCAGAGGTCCAGATCCCAATCGCTCTAAACCCACAACTGTGTTATGTTGTGTGGCAATATAAGGGAGAGGGAGTGGATTAAATTTGCAGATAGAATTCAGATTATTATCAGCCGATGAGGAGATGGAAAGATGACTCTGGATTCACCACAGGGGCTCAATGTAACCTCACAAGTTCTTCAACAGGGAAAAGGGTACAGAAGGGTCAGCGCTAGAGGGATTGGAGGTGAGAAAGACTCCACAAGCTGTTGCTGACTTTGAGGATGGAGGAAGAAGGCCCTGAGCCATGGCATGCAGGTGGTCTTTTTAGAAGCTGGAAAAGGCCCGTCAGCAGATTCTCCCCGGAGCTTCCAGCAGGGGCCAGCCTTGCTGACAGCTTAATTTTAGCCCAGTGAGCTCCATGTCAGGCTTCTGACCTCCACAACAACGTGTTGTTTTAAGCCACTAGGTTCGTGGTCTTCTGTTACAGCAGCCACAGGAAACTGGCGCGCCGCCTTCCATTGTCACGTCAGCAGGAGATGGACGTGGGGAGAAGGGGAGCCTTTCGAGTTCTGAGAGAGACACAGCGTCGGCCCCTGAAGACACTGGCATAGGCTTGGGGTCGGATGGCCCCGGGTTTGGATTCCATCTCAGACCCTCGGGGTCTGTGTGCCCTCTGGCTACCTGCTTTACTTCTCTGAGCTGCAGTTTCCCCATCCGGAGATCGGAAGTCACGATTGACTCTACCACACAGCGTTGTCAATAAGATCCAGTGAGAGTCTTTGTTGGGAGCATCTCCGTTGTCCAAATTGTCTGATCAAAACCCACGATGTCATCCTTGATTCCTCCTTTTCTCTCTTGCGCAGTCTGTCACTACATCCTGTGGGCTTAATCTTCAAAGTATATCGAGAATCTGACCGCTTCTTATCATGTACATGGCTATCACCTTGGTCCAGACCATTGTCACTTAACCTGGACCAGCGCAGTGGCCTGCTCCCCTGTTCCCCCAGCTCCAGACCTAACGGTTTAAAGTCTGTCTTCCCTGAAGCAGCCACCAGAGGGCGCGCATGAGTACCTGAGTCAGGGCCCACCCCTCTGCGCACAGCCCTCCAGGGCTTCCACCTACCCGCCGAAGTCTTCCTCGCAGCCCACAAAGTCCTGCTCTACTTGCCCCATCCCCTCCCAGCCCTCCCCTTCTCCCTCTCTCCCACTTGCTCACTCTGCTGCAAATAGGCCTCCTCGCTGTTCCTCCAACACACCAGGCATGATGCTGCCCGGGGACCTTTGCACCTGCTTGTGCCCTCTGCCTAGGATGCTGTTTCCCTAGGCACCCCCATGGCTCCCTCCCTCACCATTTAAAACTCTTTACTCAGACATTACCTTCTCCTCGACCACCCTTGCTGTTGTCATTGTTTAGTCGCTAAGTCGTGCCCCACGCCTTTACCACCCCGTAGACTGTAGCCGGCCAGGCTCCTCTGTCCGTGGGATTTCCCAGGCAAGAATACTAGAGTGGGTTGCCATTTCCTTCTTCAGGGGATCTTCCCGACCCAGGGATAAACTGCGTCTCCTGCAGGTTCCTGCAGGGATTGAACCTGCGTCTCCTGGCAGGTGGATTCTTTACCACTGAGCCACTAGGGAAGCCCTAAAATAGAATATTACTCAGCCTTAAGAAGGAAGGAGAGGGTGGGAGGAGGGAGGGGGTTCATGTTTGGGAGTTCGTGTACACCCGTGGCGGATTCATGTCAATGTATGCCAAAACCAGTAGAATACTATAAAGTAAAATAAAATAAAATTTAAAAAAAATAAAAAGGAAGGAGATTCTAACAGCTGCTACAACATTGAACCTTGAGGATGTGATGCCCAGTGAAATAAACCAGACGGAAAAGGGCAAATAATTGCATGATTCCAGTTCTAGGAGGTCCCAGAGGAGTCAAATCTGGAGACAGGAAGTAGATGGTGGGCCCAGGGGCTGGGGGAGGAGATGGGGAGTGAGTGTTTAATGGGGACAGAGTTTCAGTTTGGAAAGATGAGAAAGTCCTCGAGATGGATGGTGGGGATGGTTGCATGACAATATAATGTACTTAATGTCATAGAACTGTACACTTAAAATTGGTTAAAAGGGTAAATTTTATGTAACGTGTATTGTACCACAGTAGAAAAATATTTAATTTTCTTGTTGTTTTAAGACCGTTGTTTTTGATAACTTTTTACAGCAGCCCAAGGAAAAGGACACACTTGTGTAATTAGAAAAACATACAGGACAAATTAGGAGGGCTCTTGAAGGTGGACTTGCCCCTGCACCCACTTTACAGATGTGGAAACTGAGGGTCATGGAGTCATTTCCTGGTCTCCGTGAATGATGGATGACAACCCATGTGTCTTCCCTGTGAGTAGTTAGAGGTGCTCCCACATCCACCCACCCCCTTTCAGTAAAAACCACAATGAAAGAGCTTAGAAAATGTATTCCTTTGTTCTTTTCCTTCGAAATAACACACACAGGCAGGGCACAGGCAGGGAGGTGGGGCGCAGTGTAGGTGGAGGAGGTGGAAGCATTAGGGGAGTGGGTCCTCCCATCCCCCAAACATCCCAGTTCCTCTTTCACAGTCCTTGAATGGGGTTCCCCAAGGACTTGGAAGGAATGGAGAGAGGGGTTCCCCAATGATACTAAGCTCAGCATCCAAATATAAAGTGCAGAATGTACAGGGTGGGGGGCTGGGGTAAGTAGGGGGGATGGGTTGTCAACTCCTCTCGTAGAAAAATAGACCTGGAGTGAATTTGGGGGCTTAGGGGGTTGGGGCTTTGTTTTGCATCCTTGGTTTCCAACTCTGAAGCCTGGGGAGGGGCTGGCAGTGCTGGGGTGTGTGTGCGTGTGGGGTCCCCTTCATGTGTTCCCAGCTTCAGATTGCCTGCTTGCCAGCCCTAAGAGAGAGGGAGCCAGGCTCTGGGGATTGTGATCAGCCTATAGGTGGGAAGAGGGTGTGAGACCAGCAGAGTGCTGGAGGAGAATTTGAGCGCACCCTTCCCCCCACCCCGGCCCTGCCCAAGGCCTAGGGCATGTCCATGCTAGGGAGCTGGGGGTCCAGCGTCTCTGCAGGGCCTGGGAGGGATGTCTCTTCCCCTTGCCAGTGTCAGCTGTGTCAGGACTGTGGGCACATCCTGTAGGATTTCAAGCTGGGAGCCTGGGACCTGGGCTTCCTGCAGGCTCCATAGACTGTGGGGTTTGTGCCATGGGGGAAGGTCTCTGGTGTGTGTCTGGAACAGGGGTGTGTGGGATCCAGGGTGCTGACTGGCCTAGTGGGAGCTAGCTGGGGGCTCTGAGCTTTCAAGGTCCAGTGCCTGGGAGGGTTCAGGTCAGAGATCAGGGGTTAAGGAGTTGGCATCCAGTGCCTAGAGGTGGCAGGGTCTGCCTCTTATGGGTGAAGTTTCAATGTCCAATGCCTGCAATGCAGGGATCTGGGGTCCTACAGTTGTAGTCGCCTGGAACCGCTCCTCTGCCATCAGGTTCTTGAGAATGTGGTTTGAGGAGTGAGGATCTGGCAGATCAGGGCTTGGGAATCTGGAGTCCATGGTTGGGGGTGTCGAGGGAATGATGCTTGAAATGTGGGGATTGGGGAGTTGAAGCAGCAGGATCTGGGACCCTGTGTTGAGGTAAAGGGATTCAGGAATCCAGTGGTTGGAGGGAGAGGATTCAGGATCCAGTGGATGGGGTCCCAGGATCTAGGCCTCGCATTGTCAGGTTACCGTGGATGAGGTTTCTTGAGATCCAGAGTCCAGTGGTTGAGCTTGGAGATCCAGGACTCGAAGCAGAGGATCTAGGATCCGCCAGTTTAGGGCTGGGGATCTAGGATCCAGCACTGCCTGAGGACACTGGATCCGGTGCCTGAGGCAGCTGGTGGGGGGGTTGGTTAGATAACGGGTAGGTGCTGCGGTGGTTGGGGTGTCAGGATCCATTAGCTGGCTTGTGGGGGATCCAGTGGTTAAGACATGGAAGTCCACCACTCAGTACAGGGATGAGGGGACAGGGAAACGTGGGCTCCGGTGGCTGGAGTATGGGGATCCTGTGGTTTGAATGGTAGGGTGGGGGGAGGACCTGGGATCCACTGGCTGTCTTGTCGGTCTCCAGTGGCCCAGGTGTGGGGGGACATCATGATTGAGGTGAGGGATCTGGGGGTTGGGGGGTGGGTTCTGGGTCCCTCACCTGGACGTGACCCCCAGGGCCTGCTTCATGTTCTCGTAGACCACATAGGAGATGCTCACAGCAGGGATAACCTTCATGAAGTTGGGGGCAATGCCCCGGTAGAGGCCCCGCACGCCCTCCTGGGATAGGATGTGACGGAGAAGACCCAGCATGGAGAGCTGGGGGGCTCCCTCAATGGAGGCTGGGGAGGGGTGGGGAGGTCAGATAAGGCCAGAGGTCCCCCTCTCACTTCCCGCTCTTTCCCCACCACCCCCACCAGGGCTGGGCCAGGTGGTCATTGCAGCAAGAGGGACTAACAGTGGAACCTACTACTCCAAGTTGGGGCTTCTACTGGCCATGGACTTCGCTGCTCAACTTTTCACCCCAATCTGGAGAGCCCCATTTGGGGATGATGAGAAGCAGAGCAGGTATGTGTGGAGGGAGAGGTGGGAGAAGACACACAAGCGTCCTCTTCCTGGAGCTCCATCCCTTCCTTCTCTCAGCTAACCTCTGACTCATCCTTCCATTCTCCATCCCAAACCAGCTCTTCAGGGGAGCCCTCCTTGGTGCCCCAAGTCTGAGTCTGGCTTTTTTCCCTCCCCTTCATTCAACCCTAAATCCATACTAAATTTTGGGATGATTTATTCAGCACCTTCCTCTCCAGCCTGGAAGCCCTTTGAGGGTTGGGAGACTATATATGTGTTATGCACAGATAACCCCTGGCAAAAATCCCAACACACAAATGCTAAAATCCCCGTAGAAATTCTAAAAAAAAAAAAAAAAAAAAAGATTGAGGGATAGTGGTGGTGGGGGGTGGGAAATAACCTCAAAAAAACAATCCAGAGAAACACAATAGAACAACTGTAGCCTGTAGCCTGGCCCTGTTGCTCCCTGGCCTGGCTATAACCCAGCCTTGCAAATTAGAACTCAAAGAACCAGCCCAGAAAGCTTGCCTCCCAACTGAGATCACTGGGATGCTCACCCAGTACTGACTGTGTCTGTTCTCCTGCTTAGGATAAAGGGCTCCCATTCCAGTGTCACAAAAGGGTAAACTGAGGCCCAGAGAAAAGTCAGGGCTTGAGTCAAGGCCAATCCAAATTCCAGGAGGATCCCAGCCTGGGACTCTGCCTTCTCAGGAGGAGGAGCTAGGGGATAGGGAGATGGGCCCGAGTTGTGAGACCTTCCCTGTCTCCTTGTCCCACCCAGGCCTCACCTTGGGCCTGCATGCGGGTCCGGACCAGGGCCAGTGGGTAGCTGGCTATCTGGCCGCACGTGCTGGAGATGGTGCCACAGGCCAGGAGGACGAGGATGCCAGGGTCGGCTGAGTCGTGGCTATACTGCTGGAGCCACTGGTTCTTCAGGGTCTGGGAGGGGTGGAGAAGGAAGGAGGGTGGGTTGGAGCTAGGTGACACTAGGACCCTGCTGGCTGGCTTCTGTATCCTGTGATAGTCTTAGCCAAGCAGGCTTTTCCTTAGACCTCACCTAAAGGGGACTTCCCTGGTGGTCTGGTGGGTAAGACTGAGCACTTCTAATGTAGGGGGCCTGGATTCCATCCCTAGTCGGGGAACTAAGATCCCACATGCCTGCTGCACCATGGGGCCAAAAAAACAAAACAAAAAAAACCTCACCTAGACTCTTTCTGGGCGTCCCTGATGACTCAGATGGTAAAGGATTTGCCTGCAATATGGGAGACCTGAGTCTGATCCCTGGGTGGGGAAGATTCCAGGGAGAAGGGAATGGCTACCCATTCCAGTACTCTTGCCTGGAAAATTCCATGGACAGAGGAGCCTGGTGGGCTACAGTCCATGGGGTTGCAAAGAGTCAGATGCAACTGTGCACACTCACACAGACCCTCTCTGGTATGTGGAATAATGACCCCCCTATTGTTCCTGCCCTAATCCCTGGAATCTGTGAATAGGATACCTTCTTTGGCAAAAGAGACTTTGCAAATAGGATTAAGTTAAAAAGGTGGAGGTGGGAGATTATGCTAGAGCTCTCAAGTGGGCCTGATGTCATCACAAGTCTCCTTCTAAAAGTCAGAGAAGGAGATGTGATGACAGAAAGAGATGTGATGAGAGAGACATGAGGTGGGGGAAGAGGCTATGTTGCTGATGGAGAAGGGGGCCATGAGCCAATGAACATGGGCCATCAGAAACTGGAAAACCTAAGGAAACGGATTTTCTCCTAAAGCCTCCTAAAGGAAAGAAGCCTTGCCGACACCTTGATTTTAGCCCAATTAGACCTATTTTAACGGAGAAGGCAAAGGCACCCCACTCCAGTACTCTTGCCTGGAAAATCCCATGGACAGAGAAGCTGGGTGGGCTGCAGTCCATGGGGTCGCTAAGAGTCGGATACAACTGAGCGACTTCATTTTCACTTTCACGCATTGGAGAAGGAAATGGCAACCCACTCCAGTGTTCTTGCCTGGAGAATCCCAGGGACGGGGGAGCGCGGTGGGCTGCCGTCTATGGGGTCGCACAGAGTTGGACACGACTGAAGCGACTTAGCAGCAGCAGCAGCAGCAGCAGACCTATTTTATGGGTTTCTCTGCTGGCTCAGTAAAGAATCCCCCTGCCAATCAGGAAACGTGGGTTTGATCCCTGGGTCAGGAAGGCCCCCTGGAAAAGGAAATGGCAATCCACTCCAGTATTCTTACCTGGAAAATTCCATGGACAGAGAACCTGGCAGGCTACAGTCCGTAGAGTTGCAAAGAGTCAGATATGACTGATATGACTAAATAACAATTACTATCCCCATTTCACTGATGAGAAACTGAGGCTCAAGGGAAGTTACTTGTCCAAAGCCACAAGATAAAGGTGACAATCAGCATTCAGAGTCACCTCTAAGTCTAGAGCTATGCTCTTGGCCAATCCTTTCTGAAGCCTTCTGTGAGGCCTCTGTAAGTCCAGGATCTTTTTTCTGACCTTGGGACTGGAAAGGCTCATAGGTTGCATTTCCAGAGTCAATCTTAATCCATTGCTAATGGCTTCCCAGAACTGTGCTGAGAGAGACTCAAGTGTGGTAATGGATTGGTGATGGCTGGTCTGGGTGTGGAAGGGGCAAATGAGAAGTGTTTACTATACTGACTTTGGGGCTAGAGCTGCATTAGCCAACTATGTGTTTAATGAGTTTTAAAGAACAGTTCTGTTACAAAGAGGTTTTGATACTTGGATAAGTATGGCCAACACCACTTAGAAAAGAGTAAATCATGTTTCTGAAGGACTTCTCAGAGTCTTTAAGAGACTAATTAAGATCTTGAAATGTCAAGAGGGCTTCTCAAGCTACTTAGACCTCTGAAATCCCTTTTGGGGTGAAGAATGCATGAAAAAAGGTTGTGTCTTATTTCTGCTCCGGAGTCTTAATGGCTTTCTATCACCTTTGTGAGAAACCCAAACTCGTGATCTTTGAGTCTTTGCTGTGTCAGCTCCGTCCGGCCACTCAGGACTTCCAATGTTCAACAGCAAAACAACCAACCAATCTAATCAAAAAATGGGCAGCAGACCTAAAAAGACATTTCTCCAAAAAAGACAGTTAGATGGCCCCTGGGAATGTGAAAAGATGCTCAGTGTTGCTAATTATTGGAGAAATGTAAATCAAAACTACAGTGAGGTGTCACCTCACACTGGTCAGACTGGCCATCATTAAAGAATCTACAAATAATAAATGCTGGAGAGGGTGTGGAGAAAAGGGAACCCTCCTACACTTTTGGAGGGAATATGAATTGGTACAGCTACTGTGGAAAACAGTATGGAGGTTCCTTAAAAAATAGAGCTGCCATTTGATCCAGCAATCCCACTCCTGGGCATATATCTGGACAAAACTATAATTTGAAAAGATAACACGCACCACTATTCACAATAGTTGAGACAGGGCAACAACTTATGTCCATTGACCATATAAGTGCTTACTTAAATAAGTACCATATAAGATGCAGTACTTATATATAATGGCCTACTAGCCAGCCATAAAAAGGGATGCTGTTGCTGCTGCTGCTGCTGCTAAGTCACTTCAGTCGTGTCCAACTCTGTGCGACCCCATAGACAGCGCCCCACCAGGCTCCCCCGTCCCTGGGATTCTCCAGGCAAGAATACTAGAGTGGGTTGCCATTTCCTTCTCCAATGCACGAAAGTGAAAAGTGAAAAGTGAAGGCGCGCAGTCGTGTCCGACTAGTAGCGACCCCATGGACTGCAGCCTACCAGGCTTCTCTGTCCATGGGATTTTCCAGGCAAGAGTACTGGAGTGGGGTGCCATTGCCTTCTCCGAAAAAAGGATGAGATAATGCCATTCCCAGCAACATGGATGGACCTAGAGGAGATCATACTAGGTGAAGTGAGTCAGGGAAAGGCAAATGCCATATGACATCACTTGTGTGTGGAATCTAACATACTGTACAAATGAACTTATCTATGAAACAGAAACAAGACTCCAGACGCAGAAAAAAAACAACTCATGGTTACCAAAAGGGAAAAGTGAAGGGGGAGAGAGAATTTTGGAGTTTGGGATTAGCAGATACAAACTGTGTGTGTCAGTAGCTCAGTCGTGTCTGACTTTTTGCGAGCCCATGGACTGTAGCCCACCAGGCTCCTCTGTCTGTGGAATTCTCCAGGCAAGAATACTGGAGTGGGCTGCCATTTCCTTCTCCAAGGGATCTTCCTGATCCAGGGATCGAACACAGGTCTCCTGCAGTGCAGGCAGAGTCTTTACCATCTGAGCTACAGGGAAGTCCCACAGATACAAACTACAGTATATAAAATAAACAACACGGTTCTACTGTATAGCACAGGGAACTGCCTTCTATATATTATAATAAGCTGTAATAGAAAAAAAAGAGACTTTCACTCCTCCAAGAGACCAAATTCATTCCTGTGTCTGGCCCTTGGCATTGGCTGTGCCCTCTGGTTTGTTCACACTCTCTTTTGATATATATTCAGCACATCACTCCATCACCACCTCTCAGAGGCATTCCCAGCAATGCCCCACTCCTGCCCACAGCTACTTTTGATTACACATTCTCTTTGTTGTCTTCTGAGAACTTTTCAGGATCTGAAACTATTTATTTGCTGGTTTACTGCCTTCTTTGTTCACTGGAGGGGGGGCGTCCCATCCCAGGAGGACAAGAATTATGTTGTACTCTTTGAATGCATGTATTGGAAGGACTGATGCTCAAGCTCCAATACCTCGGCCACCTGACGCAAAGAGCTGATTCACTGGAAAAGACCCTGATGCTGGAAAAGATGGAGGGCAAGAGGAGAAGAGGGTGACAGAGGATGAGATGGCTGGATGGTATCACTGACGCAATGGACGTGAGTTTGAGCACACTCAGGGAGATAGTGAAGGACGGAGAAGCTTGGTGTGCTGCAGTCCATGGGGGCACAGAGAGTCAGACACGATTTGGCAACTGAACAACAACCTTGGATGCAGCAGCCAGCACAGTGCCAGGCACTGATGGATGCTTAGGAAACAGTTGCTAAACCAACAAATGAATGAGCGAATGAATGAAGCTTTATCTCATTTGGCTATGTAGATGCTGGGTGCTGGCAGGGCAGGTAGGGTTGGCATGTATGGAGGATCTCAGATCAGGACCAGCTATGTCATTTGTGGGACCCAGTGCGAAATAAAAATAAGGGAGGTCCCCTGTTCAAAGATTACTGAAAATTTTAAGATGGGACTTTCCTGGTGGTCCGGAGGTTAAGAACCCACCTGCCAGTGCAAAGGGCATGAGTTTGATCCCTGGTCCGGGAAGATCCCACATGTCACAGGGCACCTAAGCCCGTGAGCCACAACTACTGATCCTGAGATCTAGAGCCCAGGTGCCATAACCCCCGAAGCCCAGGCATCCTAGAGCCTGTGCTTGGCAACAAGAGAAGCCCTGCGATGAGGAACCTGTGCACTGCAACTAGGGAATGGCCCTCGCGTGCCACAACTAGAGAAGACCTGAGTGCAGCAATGAAGACCCAGTGCAGCCAAACATGATACATAATAAAAAGGAAAACAATCCAAGACGGCAACAGCAAAGCGTTCAGCCAAGCCCAGGGCCCTTTCGAGTTGGCAACTGGACAGGGTGCCCGCCCAGGGAGCTGGGCTGGATACAAACATTGGGGCAGGGATGCCTGGGGACTTCTGTGGTAATCGCGAGAACCTGGTGATCCTGCCAGGAGTAGGGAGAAGCAATGGATGAGACCCCTGGAAGAGAAACAGCAAAAACTCCCATCTCCTTCCTCTCCTGATAAAGGTCCCAAGATGCTGACCATGGGGTGTGGGTTTTGTAGTTGACGATGGACACCGAAATGGGCAGGCCTTAAAGAAAACAGTAGCTTGGAGGTAGAGGCGTGTTTGACCCACATTTTGGGAGGAGACGGGCGTCTTTGAAGTTCATCTTTGCCTGCTCCCTTGATTCTCTGAGCTGGAGTGGTCCCCAGCTTTCACATGTCCTGAGACCTGGGAAGACCAAACTACAGATGGAAGGTTCTTGTGGCAGGAAGTGGAAGAGTGGCAGGGGGTAGGGGTGCAATGCCTGGAAGGGTTCCCCAGGATCCCATGGCCCATGGTGCTTTGCTTCTCCACCTGCAGCTATGGAGGCCAGCTGATTCAGACCCCAGGGAGAGCAGACCTCAGAGAAGGGAGTGCCACAGACCTCGTAGACGGCCAGGTCAATGCCCGCGTAGGGGATGATGCCCAGAACGTTGGGCAGGTAGCCACGGTAGAAGGCACGGGGCCCTTCTCTCTCCAGGATCTGCCACGCACAGTCCAGCAGCCCCTTGTACTGGCCCGTCCGGCGAAGGGTCAGCCGTGTCTTCAGCACCTGAGGAGAACCTGATTATCCCTGGAAAAGCTGCCTTTGGAATCACAACATCCAGGAATGAAGACAGCTGGGTGGAGACACCCTGAGAATAACTGAATTAAAAGAATCACTTGCTCTAGAATCTATCTTCTGCCTCCAGACTCTATACCAACAAACTGTTAAGGTTGCACGTGGCACCCACTGCTAACTGTCTCCCAATATCTTGTTATCTTCTCCCTTAGCAATAGAATCTGTCATTTTCAGCAAGCACACAGCCTCTAGAAATAAAGACTACATTTCTCAGCTTCCCTAGGTGTGTGGCCATGTGACTGAGTCCTAGCCGATGAAGGTGAAGAAGGATGCAAGGCTGTCAGAAAGCATCCTTAAGGACAGGGAGGTGTTCCTTCCTTTGTTTTTCCTTCTTGGCTGGAATGTGGACACTGTAACTGGAGCACAAGCAGCCATTTGGTCCATAAGGAGGGTGCCACATGCTGAGGTGGTAGAGCAAGACAGAGTCTTGTTCTCCAACATTCTGAAGCCACTATACCATCCCTGAACTGCTCACCTCTGGTCTTCATTTATGTGATTTAGGTTTTCTAACACTCACAATCCTAACTGATGCCTGGTACAACCTGAAACTTGAAATGATTTCTCCAAAAACGGTTTCACTTGGAAATGATTCCCTTGGGGACAAGCATCCTGGAAACCAGGATCCTTAGAAGAGGCATATCCATCAATGGCTGGCCCCCACAACTGTTATCTAAACAGTTAAACCAACACTGATCAAACCAGCCAACTCTGAAGGAAATCAACACTGATTATTCATTGCAAGGACTGATGCTGAAGCTCCAGTACTTTGGCCACCTGATGTGAAGAAATGACTCACTACAAAAGACCCTGATGCTGGGAATGACTGAGGGCAGGAGGAGAAGGGGGCCCTCAGATGGTTGGATGGCATCGTTGACTCAACGGACCTGAGTCTGCGCAGACTGGAGACAGTGCCTGGCGTGCTTCAGTGCATGGGGTCGCAGAGTCAGATGAACGACAAACCAACTGCTGAGCGACTGAACAACAAACCAGCAAACCACTACTGTCCCCAGAAATCACATGTCAAACTGTGATACCCAGACCAGCTACACAAGAAACAGCATTGCTGTGATGAGTCTGAATCAGGAAGAGACAAAGTGGTCACCCAATGCTTAGTGGATCAGTGTGAAGTGGATCGTCCCACTTCACACCTTGGAGGGACATGGTGATTGCAGACCTCCCGCAGTGCCACGAGGTCTCTGCCAGGGCTCCTCCTCACCTCCATGGGGTAGATGATGGTTTGGGCTGTGGCACCAGCCAGGGAGCCAGCCACAAAGCGCTCCTGCACGTGCAGTGTCTCCTGTTGCCCCCGGATGGCCCGCTTGATCTGAGAAGGAGACACAGGTGGCGGGACCTCAGGGCTTAGCCTTCCGTGGGCTTGAACTTCCCCTCTGCTGCCCTGCTGGGGGCGACCCGTAGGGGAGCAGATGCCCACTCCCAGGGACCCGCAGACATCCCCCCACTCCCAGCCCAACCCTGCAGACCCCGCGTCTACAGCCCATGCCTCCCCACACCTGCCCCCACCTGCTCATAGGCCATGAACTTGATTGCTGACTCAGGTGCAATCTTGAGCACATTAATCCCGTTGCCACGCCACAGGGAGCGCATGCCCCCCTCTTGGATCATGCTCCGGAGGCCCCCCAGGATGTTCAGCCGGTTGGTCTTGGAGGCGTGGACCTGGGTGGAGGGGAGACAAGGTGGCTTTGGGGTCCCTTCCAGAGGTCCAGGCCTGGGAAAGGAGGGGGTGGGTCTCTCCAGGGCCTCTCACCTGCATGAAGACCTTGAGGCGGTCCAGAGGGGCTGTGCCTGTCCGGGACACAGCACCCGCCACTGCGCCCGCCACCAGCTGCTTCCACCACATGCCAGTCAGCTTCTCCTGCTCTGAGAACTCATCCGGGACAGTCAGGCACTCGCCAATATCCAGGACCTGGGATGCAGAGGCTGGGGGTGTCATGACCCACTGGGGCTGGGGAGAGGTGACTCTGCTCTAAACTGGGGTGTCTCCCCCATGAATTCCAGGATACCCAGAGAGTCCACCAATCCAAGAGATCTCTCTCGGATCCCTACCCGACCTAGCCCTGCAGTCTCTATGAGAGGTAATGTCCTTCCTGGGAACCCCCACCAAATCCCATCAAAGCCTCCTATTCAAGCCTCTGCTCCATAAAGATCGCTCCAGGGCCAAAGAAATCCCTCTGCAGGATTCCACCCAAGGGTCTCTCACATAAGGATTCCAGAAGATTCCTCCAGGGCCACACAAGATCCTACCAGGGGCTTCCCATATCAGGAGCCCAGTGGCTCTCTCCTGGGGTCTCCCCCTGATCCCCAGGGGTCTCTCCCACAGAGATCATCCGTCCTCTAGCACCTCCACTTGTGGACTTCTTAACCAAGACCCTCATAGGTCTCCCAGGGTGGGAATCTCTGGATCTCTCAAGAGATTCTCAGCAGATCCCAAAGGATGGATCCCCTCCAGATGCCATCAGATCCTATCAGAAGCATCACTCAGGGATTCCCACCCCAGAAATGACAATCCAGAGCACTTCTTCCCTCAATTTCGAATGGCTCTCATCAGACCCTCCAAAAAACAGTGGCTTCCTAACTTGTCTTTTCAGCAGCAGAATTCTTTATTGGGCAGAACTAGAAACCAGCAGAAGGAGAGCTGCGTGGGTAGAAGGTGGGAGACCAGAGGCCCCATCTGGTGAGCCCTCTCTTGCCTACCTCCCCAAAGCCCTGCAATAAGTCTGAAGGGCTCCCATCAGCTCCCATCAGCCCACAGAGCCCCAGATGAAGGAAGTGGAGAGCAGAACCTCACCCTCAAGCTGCTCCCAGTGGCTCCTCCCACTAGAGTGCTGATCCAGCCCCTGCCTCTACGCCCTGGGGAAGAGAGGTCCCAACCATCAGGCTGGGATCATCGCTCCCACCTCACCGTGGAATGCTTCCAGAAATACAGCACATCTTCCACATTCTCCAGCGAATGCAAAAGGAAGTGGTCACGCCACTCCTGCCAGTCAATGGTCATGGTGCCATCACGGTCCATGCTGGTGGGGGGAGGGGCACAGGTGGGACAGAATCAGTGCCTGGGGCTGGGAGGTGAGTTGAGGGAGGTGGGAGATTCTGGTTGGTTTGGGGAGGAGACTGAGCTCCTTGGCACTATGAGCCCCCCGCCCTCCCCGTTTTACAGAGGGGCACACTGAGGCTCTGAGCAGGAAAGCAACTGGCCCAAGATCTCAGCTCCACTCCCTTCCTGGGATTGGGGCCAGGGTTCAGAGGCTCGAGGTGGCTGAGGGGGTCTTGGGGATCTGAGTTACCTGGGATTGTGGACCCAGCCACTCACCTGTGCAGAATTTTCTCTGCCTGTTCCAGCGAGATGGAAATGCCCAGGGCTCGGAAACTCTGCTGGATCTCAGAGACATCAATCTGACCTGGGGAGGGGGCCCGAGGGGGGGCCCCGAGTCAGAGGACCAGAATAGCTTGGACTGGGGATGTCTAACAAGGCCAGGGCATGCAGAAACCCAAGGTGAGGTGTGTGGCAGGGTTGCGGGAAGGGGCCCTTGACCACTGGGATCAGAGAGGTGGAATTGGTTCATATTGAGAGGGACTTGCATTTGCTGAATGAATGAAGGATTAAGTCCAGGGGTAATTATTGGGGTCCCCATGCCACAGGGAGTTGAGGCCATATTGGACATCCAGAAAATGTGATGGGGGTGGCTCTGTCTCACAGGGAATCCAGGAGCAATGCGGGGAGGGGAATCTTTGCGCCACAAATAATAAGACTTATAAATAATAGGGTCCCACCCCATTGGGAAAAGGAGGTGAGATAGGCCAGCTGGGCCCAGAACCACCTAGCTGAGGGTGAGGAGAGCTCCTGAAATAGCCTGTGAGTCATCAGGGAGAAGCGGCCCTCCCCGCTTCCTCCTGGCACTGCCAGTTCTAACCCCACTGGGGTCTCCAGGGGCCCCACAGCCCCATCCCTGGGCCTTACCATCCTGATTCCGGTCCAGACTGTGGAACAGAAGTAGAAGGCGCTGTTCCCGCTCCTGCAGGTAGAGGATAAACTCCTCCAGGTCAAGGCCGCCATCTGGGTCAGCGTCACCCTCAGGGGAGATGCCCTAGCAGAGGAGAAAGTTCAGAGGGAGCTCCTCTAAGCTGCTCCCACAATGTGGGGCATGACAAGCTTATGTCCCAGGAGCCTGGGCCCATCACTCTGCCATCAGCTCTCCCCTCAACAAGATGCCCAAGGCCATGGTAGGTCTGTGAGGTGAACAGAAGTTGTCCAACTTTCTTGGCGAGCAAAATGAGGCTCATCAAGGTCAAGTAACTTGTCCAAAGTTACAGAACTGGGAAGTAGATAGGTGGATTTGGGCTCTTGTTTCTGCAAGCCTGTCCTTCCAGCTGTCTCATAAGAACGTGTCCGCATGGCAGTTTCAAGAGCTCTCACTGGAGGCAGCGCTGGGCAATGTGGTAGCAAGGACACAACCACACTGAGCATCCGCTGGGCCTCTGTTTGCCCATCTGTAGAGTGGGAGGGTGATTGGAGGTTTCAGGATGCTATGGAGACAGTCCAGTGGCATCTGAGTCTTCAGGTGTAGAGGGATTGGGGTCAAGTTCCTGCTTGGATAGGAGCATCCCCAGCTGAGGGCAGCCTCAGATAGGATTGGGTCCTTGGCTGGGAAAACTTGGGGCACTGAGCCAAGTCTAAGAAAGGACAGGGAAGGGAATGTAAACATAGAGACTGGGGCAGCTGCCTGGGAGAGTAGTGGGTGCCCAGAGGCGGGTAGGAGGGAAGGGAGGGCATGTTTCCTGTAAGTGGGCGCAGGCCATGTCTCTGGGTTGTGCAAAGAGTTCAGAGGAGGGTGTGTCCCGGGCAGTGGGCAGAAAAGCACACGTGGCCCCATTCCCTGGCAGACATCCTCTACCCAAAGGGAGGAGGGGGACGGGTTTGGCAGCCTGGACTGCAGGCCTGGAGCCTCGGTGGTCCTGTCTTGAGCGATCCCGTCAGGCCCGGATACGGGCGGGCATGGGCAAAGATACAGGGACGTTCAAGCTAGGCACGGGTCCTGGTGTCCAGCACAGGCTGTCACGGGCGACTCCCGGCGCTCCATTCAGGGGCTCAGATTACCAGGCGCCAGCTGGGCCCAGCGCCGCGCACCAGGAGGGGTATCCCAGCGGGGGTACCTGTTGGGCGCCGCGGTCCGGATCGCCCCCGCCCAGCCGGGCCAGTCCCTGGCGCAACTCGCGGATGTCCACGCGACCATCCTTGTTACTGTCCAGCTCTTCGAAGAGGCGACCCCAGCGCTGACGCCGCTCGGCCTCGCCCGGGCCCCCCCGCATGGCGCCAGCCCGGGGGGGAGGGGAGGCCCGGCAGCGGCGGCCTCAGCGGGGGCTTGACGGCTCCCCCTCCCCCCCCGGGGCCCCGCAGGGCCAGCTCCGCGGCCACTGCCACCGCAGCCTCCGCGCTGCTTGCCGGGCTCCGGCACTTGTAGGAGGCGGTGACTGCTAGCCGTCGCCGCCCGCGCCAGAACTTGCTTCTCCTCCCCCGACCCGCTTTGGGGGGAGGGGGCTGAGGGCGGAGCTGGCGGTGGGTGCGTTGGGGAGCGGTCTGGGATGCCCCGGTACCAGCACAACCTAAGAAGCACCACATTCACTCTGGAAATGGAGTGGCTGAAGAGAGCAATATCTCAGGTCTGGTTTCGTAGCTCCTTTTCTATGTGCCTCAGTTTACCCTCTGCCCAAGGAGGCGAGGTAAAGAGATCTCAAGGATTGGGTTACGTAATCCCTTTCTAGTTGACCTCCTGCCTCTACTAATTTTCATCAGGAACTAAAGTTCTCTTTTTTCCTAGACGTTCTCAAGGACCAACTCCGCGCCATCTAGGCCTGCAACAGCCCGACGGTTCCAATCACATTCCCTACGCGGCCACTGAAGCACAATATCTAGCCTTGCTGTCATCCCGCCCGTGCGCCTCCTTTCTCGGTTCCACTCAGCCTGGGAAACTGAAGATCAACGCTCCAGGCGGCTGCAAAGTCGGTTTCCTATTGGCCAGAGCCGCAAAAGCTGCGCCCGCCCTTCCCGCCTCTCCCACCCACCTAGGCGGGGCCTCCCCTCTGACCCAGGGCAGCCTTCGGCCCCGCGGCTCCTGGCTCGCCAGGAAGTCTTAAAGGGGCCCCGACCTGATCCGGACACCGAGAAAATTGCTCTCTCTGGACCTGCCTGGGGAGGAGTCCCAGGTGCGGTTGGGGATAAGGACCGCGTAACTGAAGGCGGGCCCCCAGTCTGTCGCGCTGTGTGCACCTGCCGAAGGTCCCTCCCACTAGTTTCGGGCGCAGTTTCTCGATTCACCATTAGGGGGAGGGGCGCCCAGGCCTTTCGACAGCGAATAATAATAGCTAAGGTTGATTCATTGCGTTGCACAAGCCTGGTCTTTTACTCACCTCTCGCGTCGTCTTCCCTAAAACCCTAAAACGTAGGTGGGACTGGCTTTCGCACTTCACGGATGAGGAAATAGGAGGTTAAGCCGCTCACCCCAGTTCATATGCCCAGGAAGGGGCAAAGCAGAGTTCACTAGACCTGGGATTCTTACCCATCGTTGATCTATGACCTGGAAGGGATTAATTTTCCCTTAACCATAACTCTTCACTCTAGAGTCCGCAGGATGGGATCGTCTTATTACCATCGTCCTTTATCCAAAGATACAGCCGAGAGGGCAATATGGTTCCCTGGCAGTATGCCCAGATAGGTGTGCTCTAACAGGTGTGTTCCAGACAAAGCCTCTTATAGAGGGTCTCCTCATAGACGTTTTCATTCACAGATGGCCCTCGCAGGTGCCCTACGACACAGGGGGATACAGGTATTTTCGCACGGAAATGTCCCAAACGGTTTCTCACAGGTGCATCCTTGACAGGTGGACCTCAGTACACACGAGCCCCCTCAGATGTGCTTCTATGTTAGTGTGCCCCACTCAGGCGTGCTCAGGTCTCTCTCACGTGAGCTCAGTTCTATGCAGCTGTCCCTCCTGCAAGGTTGTTTCCTCCACCTCGTAGGTATGTGTCTCAACAGGTATTCCTCCACCCAGGAATGCGTTACACAGCCTCCCCCACCACAGGTGTATTCCATTTAAATATCCATCCATATGGGGCTTTTTCACATAACTGGGTCCCCTACAGGCGCACTTCAATGCAGGTGTGTCTTGTACAGGTGTTTCTAATGTCTTTCCACACTGCAATTCCTCCTGCAAGTCTTGTTCATTTCATAGGTGAGCCATGCAGATGCATTCCCAAAACAGATGTGCCCCGCGCCACAGTGCCTCAGCCAGGTGTTTAACATGCAGGTGTGTTCTCTACAGCTGTTTTCCCCACAGGCAGGCTTCCATTCAGCTATACTCCAAATAGATGTGTTTCAAGGCAGATGTGTCCCATCGGCGTTCTTACACATCCGTGCAGATGTCTTCTTTACACGTTAGCTCTCATGCAGGTGTATGCCACATAGGTGTTTTTTCCTTAGAGGCTCCCCATCACGGTCTGCTCAAGACAGGAGTGCTTCACACACCGATGTTTCCATGCCCTGTGTGTTTCCACACCTGGACAATTCTACAGGTGTATCTGCAGTGCAGGTGAGAGGCCCCTTTTACACCTGCGCGCTTACACTTCTTTTTATGCCTTCGGATTGCAGGATTGGGTTCCCGTTACAGGTGCGTCCGCGGCGCGGCCCCGCCCCCTCTAGGCCCCGCCCTCTCATCTAGGCTCAGGTGCAGAAGCCGGAAGTGCGATGCCCTCCCAGGTGAGTGACTAAACTTTCCGGGTCACGTGAGCGGGCGGAGCTGGAACAGTGCGACCCAGCCACTGACCGACGTACCGAGGGTTCGAGCGAAGGACCGGCATCCAGACTCAGATCGAGGTCGAAGACGCCCGGACCAGGTAAGGAGGCAGGTCGTGCGGCTGGGCCTGCCGCCCCCTCCCCTCTTCCCTTCTTTTCCCCTTTCCCTAGCCCAGGAACGCGCCGCCCCGAGTTAATCTTTAATCTCTGACCTCTGGCGGCGGGGCGGGGCGGGACTCGCGGGTGGCCGGCACGGGTCGCCCCTCCCAGGGGCCTGTGCCTGGATCCGGCCCCCTCCCCCACGCCCTGGCCTTTCTCCTTCAGCTCCCAGGTGCGGGGTCGAAGGTACCCCTGGCCGGAGATGCGGTAGGAGGAGCCCCCACGACAAGCCCCTTCCCTGTGCCACCAGCCTGTCACCCGGCCCATGGCGAGCCCGAGCCTGGAGCCGCTCCTGGCGCTCGGCCTGCCACTGCTGCTGGCCGGCTGGGGCCGGGTCGGGGGGCAAGGTAGGTACCCGTCCGGGGCGCTGGGGGTCTGGGCTCTGAAGAGCTAGTCCCTGGAACACTGAGAGGTCAAGAACCCAGGAACGGGCATGTGATGCCTTGGGAGACGGAGTCGATAGAGTCAGAGCTGGAGGGTTAGAATTTCTGTGTCCTTCCTTGGAAGGTTGGAGTTGGTCTAGGAGAATTCCTGAGTTGGGTGGAATTGTGAGCTGCTGGGAGAGGAGGCCTGCGGGCCAGAGTCTCAGTATGGTTGAGGACTGTGGGAAATGCGAATCAGGAGGAAGCCTGCCTGGGGCTTCAGGCCCAGGTTGAGCAGACTGGCCTAAGGTGTGGACCCTGCCTTTCTGCCCTCTATTCTAGTTTCGGGTGCCTGGGGGGAGGTGTGTGAGTCAGACACTCCAGGGAAATACAGGATCCGCCCAGCTTCTTAAGGGCTGAGGGAGGGCCGGGGAGGTGGGTTGTAGGGGGGAGGGTTGGGTTTCCGGACACTATCCATTATAATAGACCCCAACTCAGTGCAAACTGCCAACTGCTGTTGGTTGATTACTTGCTGCTGGGCTACCAGGGGTGGGGGTCCCCAGAGAATCAAAATCAGTGAGGCCATCCTCTTCACGGAGGGTACTCACAGAATGAAAGTCTCAGAAGGGCAGAGTTCTAATGAGGGGAAATGCCCAAGGATGGTGAAGATGTTTCCAGATGGGAAGGAATAGATGGGGGTTCATTTATCTTCTCTGGAGCTTCCCAGATGGCTCAGCAGGTAAAGAATCCACCTGCCATGAAGGAGCTGGGTTCGATCCCTGGCTTCAATCCCTGGGTTCGGGAAGGTCCCATGGAGGAGGAAATGGCAACCCACTCTAGTATTCTTGCCTGAAAAATCTGGTGGACAGAGGAGCCTGGCAGGCTATACAGTCCACGGGGTCGCAAAGAGTTGAACATGACTGAGCAACTTAGCATTGTCCTCTCTACCACTCTCCAGCATCTTCTACGACCTCTCCAAGTGTGAACACCACCACTACGCCCTCTGGCCCCAGCCCTGGTTCCAATGGAGCCCTGGTGAGTTGAGTGGGGCGGGTGGTGTATAGGGGAGAAGGGCAGAAGGGATTTTATTGAGGAGTCCCTCAGGTAGCAGATGGGAGGGCCTAGACTTTCAGGGGTGACTGGTTGGGTTTGGTGGGGGGAGGCATTGGAGAATCCTATGGGAGAGATCAGAAAGCCAACTTGGCAAACGGGGAGACCAAGAATGCCTGGAAGGGAGTGAGCAAGAATACCCTGCCTGGCAAGGTCAGGAGCCCCCTGTGCCTCTCAGGCAGGGGGAAGGGGGAGCTAGAAGCTTAGGTGTGGCAGGCCCTTGGAAGGAGGACCCCAGACACAGCAGGTGGAAGAGCCTGGGAGCCCAGGTATAATAGATGGGGATCAGGAACCCTGGGGGAAGGAACCTAGTCAGCCAAGGCAGTAGGTTTTGGGGGGAGGGGATCACCATCCCCAGAGGCTTCTCCGAGTGGGGGGGGTGTGGACAGGATGTCCAGATTCAGGGGTAACTCACACCCATCCCCGCTCCCCCGCAGTCACAGGAGGCCACCACCGCCATTATCGTGGTTTTCTCTCTCCTGGCTGCCCTGCTCCTGGCTGTGGGTCTGGCCCTGCTGGTGCGGAAGCTACGTGAGAAGAGGCAAACGGAGGGCACCTACCGGCCCAGCAGTGAGGAGCAGGTGGGTGCCCGAGCTCCACCGCCCCCCAATCTCAAGCTGCCGCCTGAGGAACGGCTCATCTGAAGGCTGGGGCTGGCCACGGCCACCACCACTGCCCAGGACTGCCCGGCACTTGCTCTCTCACAGCCGCTGAGATACCAGTCTCTGATGGTTCCAGAGGACTTGGGGGGCCGCGGGGCACCTGCCGGGCGGGCTCTGCGAAGCATGCCGCCTCTGCTTGACTCTGCCTGCAGTTGGGGGTGCCAGGGCTGGGGACCCACCTCCTTGCTTGCTGCACCATCGGTTATCTGTCCCGCTGCCGCACAGGCCCGACACTCCCCCCCTCTCCTTTCCTTTCAGTTCTCCCACGCAGCTGAGGCCCGGGCTCCCCAGGACTCCAAGGAGACGGTGCGGGGCTGCCTGCCCATCTAGGTCCCCTTCCTCTACCCATCACCCTTCCTGGTTGTGTGACCTTGGGGGAAGGCAGAGCCCTCTCTGGGCAATCAAACCCATCCAGTGCTTAACAATAGAAGGGAATAAGGTGCTTCTAAGACTGTGCCCTTGAGGGCAGGGGACACTGAGGCTGCTCACTTTACACATATATCTATATAGTGGGTGGTGAGATATTATAAGACCTTCCTGTGGGCTGGTAGGAGTAGGAATTAGCCTAGAAAAAGGAGACTCCTACAGGGCACATAGGCTGTTGGGAGAGGAATTCTAAGTTCTCGAGGGCCCTAGGGGCTGGGAGGGCTTCGTGGAAGGGAGGGGCTTTTAGCTGCACCTCAGAGCCAGCCTGAGGTTGCCTCAGGAGGGGAGGTGGTGAGTGGTGTGGGTTCCTGAGCAAAAGAGGGCTCCCAGATAAACTCAACAGGAAAATCCAGCTTTGGGCTCTTGAGGCTTTATTAACAAGGGGCCAGAGTCTCTCCCAGACCCTTGGTCCTTAACCTTCAAAACACTTTTTAAGCTCAGCGACTCTGGGCCCGCTCCTGGCCTGGGGCTCCTGCCAGTTGCTTGCAGGTGCAGCTGGGGACCTGGGGGCTTCTGGCTCCTCGAGGGGCTGGAGGTGAACTGCAGGCAGGCCCTCTGAAGGCAGAGCTCCGGGGTTCTCTGAGGAACCCCGATCCGAGAAAGAATCAAAGGCTTGGGATGTCCAGGTAACACCCAAGTTGGGCTCAGGTTGGGGGCTTTCTGGAGGGCTGGACTGGCTAGGTGATGCCAAGAGCTGGGAGCAGGGGTCCTCCTGGGTTGTGGGATCTTCAGTTGCTTCATGGGGAGGGGAGAAGCGGAGAGGCTGGGGCTCTGTGGGAGAGGGTCCAGGGTCCCCTTTGCTGCTGGGGCCTGCAGAAGCTGTCAAAGACTGGGATGGAGACTCGATTTCTGGGCTGGCCTCTGAAGGCAGTTGGCAAGTGGGGTGCATCCCGGAGCTTGTGGCATCCGAAGGCTGAGGGGTGTGCAGAGGCAGCAGGGACAGGGGCTGGGGCTCTGGCGGTTTGTTGTCATCTGCTTGCCAACTCGATCTTCCAGGTATGTCAGGCTGGGTGGGGGTAGGAGATGGCGGATTGCTGGCCTTTGGATGAAGCAGGCGCTGGCAGGGTGGATGGACAAATGGGGAGGGACTGGGGGGCTGGGGCGTGGGGCTCTCACCAGGCTGAGGCAGCTGTCCAAGTCCTCTCTGTGGCAGCAGTCTAAGCTCTGGCTGGGCCGCAGGTTACCAGTCCGCGTGGCTCTCGTGCTCAGGCTATCCAATATCTCACTTAGCAAATCCAGTTCTTCTCCAGACCCCAGGAAGCTGCTGTCCAGCGCTTCCTCTGCCCACGGGTCCTGAGCATCCTCTGGGCTCAGGGAGGGTGTCCTGGGTGAGGACAGGCAGCCTCAGGTTTCTGCCCCCGACCAGCTGCCTGAAGTGTCTGGAGTCTGGGGACCCACTTTCCCATCAGTCCTGGCCCCCACTTCCAGCACTACCCCCCCTCCAAGCCCCTGCCTTGGAGTCTTACCTCTCTTCCGGGGACTCAGAAGGCTTCTCTTCCAGCCTGAGTCTCCTGCTGGGGCGACTCCTAGGGCGAAGGGGCCGGTTCTGCAAAGGACACATTTGGGGGCTGGGGGCAGGGCCTCAGGAGCTACAGAATCAAGGGGCTCTGTGAATGGGGGATGGTGTGGGCAACCCATTTGGGGGTAGTTGAGATGTCTGATTGGAGGCAGGGAAGGAGAGAAGGACTTGGTGATAATTCCAGGTGTGTGCATTGGCACTAGGTGGGAGGCGGTTTACCTGTCCAAAGTGCTGGGTGATAGGCAGGCGCTGCTGCAGGCGATCTGAGCGGCTGGTGAGGGAAGGGGCCCTCAAGGAGCCCCCCCTCTGCAGGCCAGAGTCCCCTTCCTAGGAAGAGGGTGGGTAAGCCAGGAACTGCTTCCCCCCACTGTCCCCTGGCATTGGCCACTGACTTTACCTTGTACATGAGAAGACTCTGCACACCCTTCAAGCCGCTCTTTGCCTATGGAGGAACCAAAAGAGTGATTTGACACAGGCATTTGAGAACCAGGCCCTCTAGCCCCGAGGACAGATTCATCTTGCCATCTGCTCATGGGTGACTCAAAATACATTCAGAATCCCCCTGTACCAGCTAAGGAGTCAATACAAACATGCCTCTTTGACTAATACAAAAGGAATATTCCCCGAGGAGATAACCCCCAAATGAAATAGGGAGTGGCAAAGCCGGAACGCCGTAAAAAATCAGTGTTCAAAAGCCGAGCAAAGAATAAAAATTCAACAGACGGTTCTGAGCTGCAGGAGCCGGTCCCAGGAAACGTTTGGATTTGGGAGAAAAACAAAACACTAAGCGTGGAAGCAGGAATGTTAGTATTCCTTCTCAGAAGGAATACCCCAAGATGTTTGCCAAAGAATCCTGGTGATCATTTTTAAATAGGAAAGATGTGATCTGACAAACGGGAAAGAACACAGTCAATGGAAAATAAAAGTAGGAAACATTGCAACTGGTTTAACTGCTGGTTCAGTTCTGATAAACTGTCCTCTAAACAGAAGGTTAAAACGTCCTCTGGCTTGGTCACCGTGGTAACTGGTCTGTCGACCCCAGCCTCACCGAGCGGTACATGTTCCTGACAGCTGGTTGGGTCTTGGCCTTGACAGAGTGCAGAAGGGCACCGCCACCTTTCTGTGGAGAGAAAGCCAAGGCAGAGAGGCATAGGCATATCCTAGACCCCACCTGCCCACCTGGGCTGTGTGTTGCTGGAAAAACCCTTCCCCCTCTCTGAATCTTCTTTTTTATTAAATTAAAAAACTGAGTTATAATTTACATACCATACAATCACTTGCCTTACTTGCACAACTCGATGATTTTTGGTAGGTTTACAGTAGTTGCATAACTATCACCATAGGCATAGAGGTTTTTTGTTTGTTGTGTGTTTTTTTTTTTTGTGTGTGTGTGGTATGTGGGATTTTAGTTCTCTGACCAGGGATCAATCTCCCCTGCCCTCTGCATTGGAAGCACAGAGTCCTAACTGCTGGACTGCCAGCAAAGTCCTTCTCCCTGAGTCTTGATTTTTTCACCTCTTTCTATAAATGGGCATAGTGAGGATGGCTATGGGTTTAATTTAATCCTGCGATAAACACTAAAAGTGGTATTACTACCTTCAGGTTGTCTGCCCAAAGCTGGTAGGAGCGGAGTGTCCCTGCAGAGAAGAGAGCAGAGAGCATAGCATCTTCAGGGTGGGTGGGCTTTGGTGCGGGTGCTGGTGGGGTGGGGGCTGTGAGGCCAGGTGCAGAGCTTACCTGAGGAGGCCCCACTACAAGTGATCTCCTGCTCAAAGAGGTCTGAGAAGCCTTCACCCGTGTTCAGCTTCTCCAGTCGGCCTTCGATGAACTGGGCGTGTGGGAGAAACAGGAAATCAGGGTGCCCCAAATATTAGAATGTGAGGTCTAGGGATCTACTCCCAACAAGACAGAAGACATCCTTGGCCCCACCCTTCCCCAACATGAGGCCCCAGGAGTCTGGAGCCCACCTCAGCAAGTCAGAGGTCCGCCCCTCCCCACCCCAAGTCAGGATCTGTCTTCAGGGACCAGACTCTGGCTCACAGGGTCGGAGAAGTAAGACTGCCACTCCACACATGCCTGCCTCCTCTCAGTGACCCTGGGAAGAGGTCGACTCCACCTCCAGGGACCCTAGAAGCCAGTTCACCCTGAAGGACACTGAAGTTCATCCAACTTTCTTCCCAGAACCCAAAAGTCCGGTTCCACCTCCCCCTCCCCCCATCCCTGGGGTCCAAAATGCCGGCCTGCCTCCCCTCCCCGCAAAGGGAGTCTGATATGAACCTCCATCCTCGATCCAGGAGGCCCCCGCGTTAGGACTCAATAATTTGGTTCCAGCCCAATCTCCTCAGGGACCTAGAAGTAAAGCTTATCCCTAGGAACTCAGGTCAGGGGCTTCCATTTTTAGAGACCCAAGAATTCATGTCTCTCCCACCCCGGAGACCCTTGAGCGGGGGATCCGGCAGGGCCAACTCTCCCCGCCCAGTGAACCCAGGCGTCCGTCCCTCCAGCCCCGGCTCCGCCCTCTGGGATGCGCGCATCAGCGCCCCTAACCCCGCCCCTTCGGCCTCAGCCCCGCCCCCAAGGCTCTGGCCCACCTGTTTGAACAGCTGCAGGTGCACAGCCCGCCGGTGGAAGGCCTGCAGCGGCGCCCCGGGTTTCTGGGCCAAGAAGGCTTCTTCACTGAAGGTGACAGGCTGGCCCTGGAAGAAGGACTAGAATTCTAAGCTCCTCGCGGCCCTCTTGGATCCCTTATTCTGCCTTCCTTATTCTACTGTCCATCTGTGTAGCGAACATTGATGGAGTGCCTCTGTGTGCTTGAACTCCAGCAGGACTTCATGGGCAGCAGGGAGGACCTGGGCTTTTACCCGGAGCGGAGTGACAGATGGGACCTGACTCATGCTCCTAAGGGACCTCTGGCGGTTGCGAGGAGGTCAGACTATGGAGCCGCGGGGGTGAGAACCCGGAGAGGGGACTTCTAGTGACTCGATCCAGGCAACAAACAAACAAGGGGTGTCAGAATGGAGTGGAGACAGAGGAGGGGGAGAAATGGACAGTTTCCGGCTGAGTTCAAGGGCAGAGCTGACTGGAACATCAAATTCTCAAATGATCGAATTCTCCGACAACCTTTTTATAGAACAGTTGTGAGAAACTGGGGGTAGGGGTGGGGAGGGTGTCAGAGTTGAAAGTCAGCAGATCAAAGCCCTGGCTTCAACACCCACCTGCTGTGGGTTTTCTCCAAGTCTTGGTTTTTTCATATGTAAACTGGGACCATAATAGTGTCCCTCTCATTGTATTGTTAGGAGCACTGAGATAATAACAGCAACTGTAAACCTAGCGTTTATCTATTGCGGTGTGCCAGGCACTGTCCGAGCATTTCAGACACATATGACCTTTTTGGGTGGGTACTGTTGTGGTCCCATTTTACAGATGAGCAAACAGAAGCGCTAGAGAAGGAAATGGCAACCCACTCCAGTATTCTTGCCTGGAGAATCCCATGGACAGAGGAGCCTGGAGGGCTATTGTCCATGGGGTCGCAAAGAATCGGACGACTGAAGCGACTTAGCACGCAAACGGAAGCTCAAAGTAAGCACTCCATACAAACTGGGTATTATTATTCTGAATCCTGCAGGCACACACGGGGCTGCTCCGTTCTGTTCCTGCTACTTACCGGGCTGCAGACGAGCGCATCGCGGTACCCTCCGAAGAGCAGGGCCTGAGCTTTGAGGAAGAGACGGGACACCCCTTCCCCAGGGGCCAGCGCGACCTTCCTTAGCCGCAGCCTCAGTAGAGACACCTGGGGGACAAGGGGGCAGCGCTGAGCGGGCCGGTGCTGAGCCTCGCCTACCGGATGTGGCAGGAGGCTGGGGAGCGGGTGACACTGACCACGTCTGGGGGCAGCGCCTGCACGTCGTCGAAGGGTGTCTCCAAGGTATTGGAGTCCACGTTCATCATCACAACGTCCTCCAGGGCTTTCTCCCGCACTCTCTGCATTGGGGAGTCGGAGGGGGTGGCCGCTCAGGCCCCGAGGATCTCGGGCGGGGAAGGGTACACACTCCGCCCGCCCGTGCCATCCAGGCCAGCTCCCGCTTACCTCAGCGAGACTGGCGTGCACTCCGATGAGGTAGGGCATAGGCGCGCTGCGGACGACCGAGGGGGCCCGGTCATGCAGGCTCCGCCCCCGGGTCCCCAGAACCCCAGCTTCTTCCCTAAGCCCTGCGCCCTCCCCAGGCCCCGCCCCTCACCAGCAGTAGTCCAGTAAATGCGGCGGCAGCGTGGGGATCAGCACGTGCTCCCAGTGCATGGGATACAGGAGAGCGCAGGACGCGTGGACACAGGAGGTCAGCTGGGGACGGGTGGAGGGGGCCTTGGAGTCAGAGCCTGGACTCCCAGCTTCAAGGATTCCTCTCTGGGACGGCGGTTCCCCCGACTTCATTTCTCACGTCCTCAGTCTCCTGTCTCCCTCCACCCCCTTCCTCAGCGAATACTGGGTAAGAAGTGAAAACTCAAAACACTTTCACGTGAAGGCCAATAATTCTGCAAATTACAGTACTGGGGGCTGGTGGTGCCAGGACCCTTCACGTGCTAGTCTCTTTCTCTCTAGGGGGCGAAGCTAATATTCACCTCTCCGGATCACTCTCTTTAGGGGTAGGGCAGCGACCCAGCCCACCAACCCCATCCTGAAAGAAGCATAACTAGGATTGAGCCGGACCTGGTCCCGCCTCTAGGGGTGGAGCAACGGTTAGCCTCACTGACCCCACCCCTAAAGAGGTGGAGCTCGAATTCAGTCCCTTCCTGGTCCCGCCCCTAGGGGTGGGGCCAGCATGCAGCCTCCATTTCCCCGGTCCTTCCTCGCTAGGGGCGGATGCCTGGCAAATCCCATGAGCGGAGGAGCCTGGTAGGCTGCAGTCCATGGGATCACTAGGAGTCGGACACGACTGAGCGACTTCACTTTCACTTTTCACTTTCATGCATTGGAGAGGGAAATGTCAACCCATTCATGCTTGGAGAATCCCAGGGACGGGGGAGCCTGGTGGGCTGCCGTCTCTAGGGTCGCACAGAGTCGGACACTACTGAAGCGACTTAGCAGCAGCAGCAGCGCTCACCCTTCGTGGGGCGGAGCCAGTCTTGTTCCGGCACGTAGTGGGTGGAGCCTGGACTCAGCGCCCCAAAGCCAGACTATACAGCATCCCCCTCGGATTTCCCCCAAGAAGGTGGAACCAGGGTTCAACGCAACCATGACCTTCAAAGGCGCAGAGCCAGGACTTTGTCCTCGGGTCTCGCCTAGTGGGGTTAGAGCTAGGAATCCGCCCCGGTTGTCCCGCCTCTAGAGGCCAAGCGAAGCCTCTGTCCCTCCCTGGCCCTGCGACCCCCGCCTCACTGTGCTCAGTTTGCTAGACGTGAGCAAGACCCTTCGCTCTGCCAGGAGGGCGGCGAACAGTCCCACGATGTTCTCGTCGGTCACCGCCACCACCAGCTCCGTTAGGTTCCTCTGAAGAACAGAGAGAGACGCTGGACACAAGGGACCACAGGATCTCACAGCCTCCCCCTGGTTTCTGGACCTCTACCCTCCCCCACAGCTCCCTCCCGGGGTCTCCACTCACGTTCTCAGGAATGGATGGCAGGCGGCCGGAGTCGGGAGCCACGAAGCAGGAAAGCTGGCAGGGGATTGAGGGAATGGGGGAGGGAGAGGACCGATCAGTCAGTGGATTGTCGTCACGTGGATCCCAACCTTCCAGGGTTCCCCATCTCTGCTCACCAATATGTTCTTCCCAGGGACAGGGGACTGCAGGCCTTGTGCACTGGCAATCCTCACTCCACTGCCCTGGGGGAGAGATGTACGGTGTACTCTTCAGGGCCTGGGTGCAGCCTATCCTGCCACCAGAGGTCTGCCACCGCCCGGGGGTGAGGAGTACTCACCAGGTCCAGACCTGCTGAGGCCTGGGTCCCAGGAAGGGGCTGCTGCAGCAGATTTAGAAGAAGTTTGTCCACCTCTGAGACCTGGGTGGGGGTGGGATATCTGAGCCAGGACGTGGGTTGGGGACTCTGAGGCTCTTGACTCAGCCTGGGTGGTCTGGGAGGAGTCAAGGGGCCCAGGTCAGGCCTGGGAGGCTGAGGGCTCGGGTGGAGGCGGTGGGGGCTG
>SJYX01016282.1:221162-254136 GCA_006410675.1 Oreotragus oreotragus
TCACTTGGTCTTGAGCCAGGAGGTCCCCTACTGTGTTCAGCAGCTTGTAGAACACCTCAAACCAAGGCAGGTGGCTGTGGAGAGTGGACACAGTTTCCATGCAGTGCCCCTGGGCAGAGGCCCCAACCCCCACCCCAGACCCCCGTCTCCCACACCTGAGGATGCAGAGACAGCTGAGAGCACCAGCCCGCAGGCGGCAGAAACCAAACCTGCGGGTGCCGGTCAGATCCGTGAGCGCGAAGGTGAAATGCTGTACAGCAGTACTGGGGGGCTCCCTGGGAGCAAGAAAGGCTCTCAGAGACCTGGGCATCCCACTCCTGTGAATGCCCCTCCCCTCCATGCCCCTGACAGTGCTCCTTATACTGTGTCCATCAGTCTGGGGCCCTGGGCATATAGGTCCCTAGTTGACAGGGCCCCTGGTTCTCTGAGTCCCTGGGTCCCTCTGTCCCTGATTCTCTGAGTCCCTGGATCCCTCAAGTTCCTGGTTCTCTGAGTCCCTGGATCCCAAAGCCCCTGAATCTCCAAGCCTCTGGTTCCCTGAGCCCCTGGGTCCCTCAGTCCCTGGAGCCCCTCAGTCCTTGGATCCCTAAGGCCCTGGGTCCCTGAGCTCCTGGGTCCCTGAATCTCTGAGCCCATGGTTCCCTGAGTCCCTGGATCCCTGAGCCCCTGGGTCCCTGGACCCCTGGATCCCTGGGCCCCTGAATCCCTGGGCCTTTGGAATCCTGAGTCCCTGGGTAAATGAGTCCCTTTGTGTATAGGTCACTATTTGTCAGATTCCCTGGGTGTCTGAGTCCCTAGGCCCCTGAATCTCAGATCCCTGGGCATAGGAGCTCTGCTGTCTGAGTCTCTGGGTGTTTGAGTACTGAGGGTCTGGATCCCTGGTTCCTCGGGTGTCTGCTTCCTTCCATACCTTTCCACATCAAAAGGGAAGCAGAATTTAGGCACCATCTGCATAGACTCCTGGGGATGGAGAGAAGCACACACTGCTTGGCCACTCAGGTTGGGCCCCACCGCAGAGCTCCCGGTGGTGGTCCATGGTCGAGACATTGGGTCCCCTCCCCCAGGGGAACAGGCCCTGGCCCCGGGGAAGAAAGGAGCCAGCCTGCATACCTGGTCCTGGAAGCCTGGGGGGAACTGCCGCAGGATGCGGGGATCTGCACGGAAAATGAGCCACTAAATTCAGGGTCCCTGGCCCACCCTCCATCTCCCCTCCCCCAGAGATGGCCCCTGACTCACCTTCCTGCAGGGAGGCAGGGTAGGCTGCTTCGAAGAACCAATCAAACAGGGCAGGGGGACCCCCTCTGTGGGACAGAAAAGGGTTAATTGGGTCCAGGGACTTGCTTCTGTGTGTGCCTGCACACGTGTGTGATTGTGTGTGTGCATGTGTATGTGTGTGTGTGTGTGTGTGTATGTGTGCACACGATTCTATACTGGGTCTGACTGAAAAGATTGGACTCTCCAGGTAAGACTGTGTGTGTGTGGNTTGGGTCCAGGGACTTGCTTCTGTGTGTGCCTGCACACGTGTGTGATTGTGTGTGTGCATGTGTATGTGTGTGTGTGTGTGTGTGTATGTGTGCACACGATTCTATACTGGGTCTGACTGAAAAGATTGGACTCTCCAGGTAAGACTGTGTGTGTGTGGCCGAGCCAGTACACCCCCCTTTCCTTGCATAGCCGGTCGGGTCACTGTGTATGTGCAAGGCCCTGCTCCAAGACTTCATGGGGCCCTGGGGACTGACCCCGGGTTTCCTATCCAAGGAAAGAGGGCAGTGTGCCCTGATCCTCCTGGGAAGCCTGCAGTCTCTGCCTTCCTCCCCTGGCCCTCTCCCCCAACCCACGGTGTAGAGGCTTCGGGGACTGGGCTCAGAGAGAGAGAGACGGAGGGAGAGGATGGGGAGGGAGTGCAGACACACTGCCCCAGACATGGGGACCTCCCCACGGCTGAGCTTCATCCTCACACTGACACAAATCCCACACAATCAATCACACACGCGTGGACACACAGAGTCCCCCTTCCCCCACTGCTGACCCCGGAAGCCAGACTCCCCATCACTGAGATGTATCAAAAGACACACGCTCAGAGCAACAAACTTAATCACAGAGAGGGAGAGGGAGAGAGAGACTGGGGAAAGTCCCAGAGTGGCCTGAGTGTGCCTGAGAGCAGAGTCCACACTGTAGGCCAGCTGAGGCCTGCTCTGATTCCAGCCACCTGCCCCTGTGCCTCACTGTCCCTCCAGGCCTGCCCCAGCCTTGCTCCCCTCAGCCCCAGCCCAGGCCTGGTCTGGGAATCTTGGTCCAGAGGATGCGAGAGGGGGCAGCTCTTACTCGGCTGTGGATCCCATGGTCCCTGGAGGGCTGGCCCAGCGGGACCCTTTCCCCAGGGGTCCTGGGGGCCTGTGCTTTCTCGGGGCTGGCCCTGAGCCGTCTCAGCTTCCTGTGTGGCTGAGAGAGGAAGTTTAACGGGTGACGTCCCCAGAGGAAGGCTCCTGCCCCCACCCACTGTGAGAGACCCAGGCGTCTTGCCTTCTAGCCTTCTGCAGGATGGGTGCACAAGAGGTCTGTAGGCTCAGAAGCCAGATCCACCCCTCGGGTCTGCCAGGCTGGGCCATGTGTGGACCCCACCATTACACCCAAGCCGCCCCTTCTCTGTAGCAGCTCAGGACTCACAGTTTGCCTAAAATGCTTCCTCTTCCCTTAACTCTTTCCCCTTTGGTCCATCCGCACTGGCCATTCCTCATGGGACCGCCAGAGGGAGCCAGGATGGAGAGTGGACACTGGGCAGGGGCACCAGGAAGGTGGATGGACGGCAGACAGAACACAGGCACCAACAGGCAACACAGAATGGCCAGGAAGTGACCGACGCAGACAGGCCAAAACAGTCCCGGACTGCAGACAGGCACACAGAGAGAGCCAGTTGTGAAGGCAGCACATAGTCACAGACACGAAGGGCCAAGTACAGAGGGACAGCACATACATAAAGAAGTCCTTGTCCCTCCAGATGACAGGTGCAGGGGGATAACACACAGGAGGCACCCAGCAAACAGTTCCAGACAGAGGCAACAGACACACACGCAGAGACCACAGTTGTCAATACAAATGGGATATCAGAGAAACAGACCCAGACGAGAGACCGAAATGCACAGATGTAGAGCAGTAACAAAGGGAAGAGACGGTCAGGGCTCAACCTCAAGTCAGGTTTATAGCCGGACTTCGTCACACACATACAGAGACACGCAGCAGTGTTGTGTGTCACAGACACACAGTGTCAAAGACACACCCAAGCAGTGTTGCAGACTCAGAAACAGACAGACACCTGGGTGGACAGATGTCACGTTGAAAAACAAAGATCCACAGACACACTTGAAAGCACTAAGGCAGGAGACGTTTATGGTCATGCACATACATGCAGAATCCCACAGACAGGGACTTCCCTGCTGATCCAGTGGCTAAGAATCCACCCTCCCAAATGCAGAAGGCTTGGGTTCAATCCCTGGTCAAGGAACTAGATCCCACATACCACAACTAAGAGTTTGCATGCCACAATTAAGACCCAGTGCAGCCAAATGAAATGAATAAATATTAAAAAAAAAATTCCACAGAGCCAAGATGCTGCAGAGTTTTCAAGACTCCTCGGCTCCCTGCAAGATATTGAGAATGTCTGTGTGGATAGAGGCGTGCATTTCCACGAGTCCACATGTGACCTGGTGTGGCCTAGGGTATCTGGGGTTGAACACAGTGTCCGTGTGCCTGTAGAATTTGTGTCTACTCCATCAGGCTGCGTGAGAATGTGGATGACTGGGGATTTTCCTTCTGTGCCTGTCCACATGACTGTGGGTGCAAGGGTATTTCCACTCTGGGTGGTGGGGGTAAGTTACTGCGTAAGCATATGAACACACACACAGATATAAACATACAGACACAGCCCTCCAAGGCTTCCAGCCAAGATGTACATGGATGAGGCTGATCACAGCTTGGTCTCCCCTTTCTCTCCAAGGGGAGCTGGATCTAAGCCAGGGCTGGGGATCAGGGGTACAAAATACTCGGGCTATCCCTCACTGCTTCACCCTTTGAGGCCTTGCTATAGAGTGCATATTTGTGGGGCCCCCTGAATTTATATGCTGAATCTCTCTCTCTTTTTTTGGTGTGAGGAGCCAGGCTTGATGGATCCTAGTTTTCTGACCAGGCATTGAACCCAGGGCCATGGCGGTGAAAGCTCAGAGTCCTGACAACTGGACAACCAGGGAACTCTCAGTGCTAACTCTTAACCCCTAAGGTGATGGTATTAGGAGGTGGGGAGTGGGTCTTTGGAACAATGGTTACATCACGAGGGTGAATCCCATGAATTGGATTCGTCTCCTCTTAACCCTGAATATTCATTAGAAAGACTGAAGCTCCAATAATTTGGCCACCAGATGTGAAAAGCCGACTCGCTGGATGCAGGGAAAGGTTGAGGGCAGGGGGAGAAGAGGGCAACAGAGGATGAGTTGGTTAGGTAGCACCACTGATTCGACGGACACGAGTTTGCCCAAACTCCGGGAGATAGTGAAGGACAGGGAAGCCTGGTGTGCTGCAGTTCACGGGGTCGCAAAGAATCAGAAACGACTTAGCGGCTGAACACCACCACCCCCAACAAACTCATAAGGAGATGCCAGAGAGATCCATCACCCCTGCCATCATGTCAGGACACGGCAAGAAGACTGCCAACAGTGAACCAGGAGGCAGGCTCTCATCATAACTTCCGGCACCTTGATCTTGGCCTTCCAGTTTCTAGAACTGTGAGAAAGAAATGTTTGTTATCGACAAGCCACCCAGTCCATGGTGTTCTGTTAACGGCTGGAATGAACTAAGGCATAGCCTTTGCAGAGATATTTCAAATCCTTCATTTCTGGAATTTAGTCCAGTGCAATCCAATGGCAGACCCATGGGGTGGGAATGAGAGAGAAGCTCATGCCCCTTTGCGAAAGTGGGACCCCGTCTGTACTTGTTTCTGCATCTTTTTTTTTTTTTTTNAGGTGGGGAGTGGGTCTTTGGAACAATGGTTACATCACGAGGGTGAATCCCATGAATTGGATTCGTCTCCTCTTAACCCTGAATATTCATTAGAAAGACTGAAGCTCCAATAATTTGGCCACCAGATGTGAAAAGCCGACTCGCTGGATGCAGGGAAAGGTTGAGGGCAGGGGGAGAAGAGGGCAACAGAGGATGAGTTGGTTAGGTAGCACCACTGATTCGACGGACACGAGTTTGCCCAAACTCCGGGAGATAGTGAAGGACAGGGAAGCCTGGTGTGCTGCAGTTCACGGGGTCGCAAAGAATCAGAAACGACTTAGCGGCTGAACACCACCACCCCCAACAAACTCATAAGGAGATGCCAGAGAGATCCATCACCCCTGCCATCATGTCAGGACACGGCAAGAAGACTGCCAACAGTGAACCAGGAGGCAGGCTCTCATCATAACTTCCGGCACCTTGATCTTGGCCTTCCAGTTTCTAGAACTGTGAGAAAGAAATGTTTGTTATCGACAAGCCACCCAGTCCATGGTGTTCTGTTAACGGCTGGAATGAACTAAGGCATAGCCTTTGCAGAGATATTTCAAATCCTTCATTTCTGGAATTTAGTCCAGTGCAATCCAATGGCAGACCCATGGGGTGGGAATGAGAGAGAAGCTCATGCCCCTTTGCGAAAGTGGGACCCCGTCTGTACTTGTTTCTGCATCTTTTTTTTTTTTTTTGACTGTGCTGTGTAGCATCCATGATCTTAGTTCCCCGACCAGGAACTGAACCCATGCCCTGTGCAGTGGAAGCGTGGAGTTTTAACCTCTGAACCACCAGAGAATTCCCCTGTTTATGTATTTGTATCATAAGTAAACATGGTGCTTGTTTCAGAGATCCCACAAAGGTTCAGTGAGAGATTTCACGCGATATATTTAGTACAAAGTCACGCCTGAATCAAGCTTTTGGTATGTTCTGTCCATGATTAGGGGTAACGGGTCAGGGAATTGATTAAGAGAATAATTTTGGACTCAGAGATACTTGGGTTCAAGACCTGACTTAGGTCTTTAACATCTCTTTGACCTTAAGCTGGTCATTTGACCTCTCTGTATTAGTTTTGTCTGGCTATATAATCTATCACCCTATAGTTTGTGGCTTAAAAGAACACACATTTATGGACTTCCCTGGTGGTCCAGGGGCTAAGACTCTGCACTCACAATGCAGGGGGCCTGGGTTCAATCTCTGGTCAGGGAACTAGATCCTACATACCGCAACTAAGCATTCACATGCCACTGCTGAAGATCCCATGTGCCACAGTGAATGTGCTTCAAAGATCCTGACCTGACACAGCCAAATAAATAATAAATATTAAAAAAAGCACACATATTTTTGAAAATTTCTATGGGGGCCAGGGCTCTGGACACAGCTGAGTTGGGTCCTGTTCTGCGGGCTCTCTCTGCTGTAATAAGGCATCAGTCGGGCTGTGTTCCCTTCTGATGCCTCAAACCAAAAAAGGATCTGCCTCCAAGCTCACCGTGGCTGTTGGCAGGAGTCAGTTTATTGTGGACGGAGCACCCCAGTTCCTTGCTTGACTGTCGACCAGAGGTTACACTCGGGTTTTGTTTTTTTGTTTTTTTTTCCCATGGGGACCTTCCCAATTTGCTTCTTGCTTCCCCACAACAAGCAAGCTGAAAAGGCAATAGGGAACTCATCAAGGCCGAAGTCACAGGCTTTTGTAAGCCAGTTTCAGAAGGAGCATCCCATCGCCCTTGTCGTATCCTATTGAGCAGAAGAAATCTCCGGGTCCAGCCTGTGCTCAGTGGGAGGGGAGAACAGAAGGGCGTGAACAGGGAGACAGGCATTACTGAGGGTCATCTTAGAAGCCACCTTCCACTTTCCCTGTGTCTTTGTTTTCTTGCTTTATCTTTAAGATAAAATAAAAAAATTTAGGGACTTCCCTGGTGGTCCAGTGGTTAAGAATCCATCTTGCAGTGCAAGGGATGAAGGTTTGATCCTTGGTCTGAAACCAAGATCCCACCTGCCTCAGAGCAACTAAGTCCCCACACCACAACTACTGAGCCCGAGAGCCACATCTAGAGAGTCTATGCACTGCAGTGAAAATCCCACATGCCACAACTAAGATTCAACACAACCAAATAAATATTTTAAAAATTAAAAAAAATTTTTTTTGGTTACCACGTCATTAGTGGGATTTTAGTTCCCTGATTAGGGACTGAATTTCTGCCCAGGCGGTGAAGTTCAGGTCCAGGGACTGAACCTCACCCCTGCAGTAAATCAGAGTCCCAGTGACTGGACCATCAGGGACATCCCTGTCTCCTTCCTTTGAAAGTGAGAAAACATGGGAATTCTCTGGCATTCCAGTGGTTAGAGCTCTGTGCTTTCACTGTGGAGGGCAGGGATTCAAACCCTGGTCAGGGACTAAGATCCCACAAGCCGCGTGGTGCAGCCAATAAATAAAGGAATATACTTCCTACATCTTTACTTATTTATTTTTCGCTGTGCTGGGTCTCTGTTGCTGTGGCGAGCAGGAGCTACTGTCTAGTTGCCGTAGCTGCGGCTCCTGGGCTCTAGAGCACAGGCTCAGTAATTCTGGCTTATGGGCTTAGGTGCTCTGTGGCACGTGGGATCGGCTCGCACCAGGGATCGAACCCATGTCTCCTGCACTGGCAAGCAGATTCTTTACCACTAAGCCACCAGGGAAGCCCCATACATCTTTATTTCATTTTTTTTTTTAAAGAGGGAAAAGAACACACCTCACATTGTGTTGTGAAGTCTTACTGATTTGCTTGTTCCTTCGTTCAGCAAATAATTACTGAATGTCTGTGTTGCATAAGCTGGTCTACACATGTGGTGAGCAAGGCAGACAAGGTTTCTTGAAGCTTACCTTTCAGTGGGGAGGGAAGGGGGACAGACGAAAGGAACTAGAAATAGACAAGATAATTTGCGTTAGTGATAGGTGCTATCAGAGAAACACCTGATAGGAGAAAACGGAGGGAAAGTGACTAGGTATAATTTAGAGTCTCCAGGGCAAGACTGCTCTGAGGAGGTGTCCTTTGACCTGAAACCTGTGGAGAAGGAGGAGCCAGCCGTGTGCACTCCTCGAGGAAGAAGGAGCCGGAACTGCTTGTGAAAAGGCACTGAAGCTGCACTGAGCTGAGCACAGAAAGGCCACTGTAGTTTCAGCTTCAGGAGGGAGGGGGAAGGTGATGAAGCCGTCATCATCAGAGTAGAGACCAAGGTGAGAAGACTGGGTTTCAGTCTGAGTAAGATGGGAGTTGTGGGTGGGAGGGCTATTATTTGCATACAAAGGCTCCTCTGACTGCTGTGGGAGGAGGACATGGCACACTGGGGGAGGGGGCGGNACTGTAGGGCCTGTCCAAAATCACCCAGTGGATCCAATCAGTGACTGAGTTTGACTTTTTTTCCTTCTCTTCCCATTTATTTATCTTCCTAGCTCCCTCCAGCAGGATGTCAGCTGCAGGGGTGGACAGAGCTCTGTTTGTTTTGTTCTTGGCTATATTCCCAGGGTGGGTACAGTAGGGCCTGGGGCTGTCTCTTATACACATCTAGATGTGTATAAGAGACAGGAGGTGGGGGTGGGGATGGGGTGGCAGGCAGCAGCAAGCCCAGGGAAGTGATGAAGGGGATTGACTGGGTGAGCAACAATGGCGGCTTAGACCAGAGTGTAGATGGGAGGAGTGAACTTGCTCAGTCGTGTCTGACTCTTTGTGACCCCATGGAGCCTGCCAGGCTCCTCCATCCACGGGATTCTCCAGGCAAGAATACTGGAGTGGGTTGGGAAGGAGAGGAGGGGTCAAATTCAGGACACATTTTGGAGAAAGAGACAACTGGATTCACCAAAAGATCTGAAGAATGTTTTGGATCTAGAAAACAATGAATCAAGGCTAACTTCTTTTTTTAATCTTTTACTTTTTAAACATTTATTTTTAATTGGAAAATAATTGCTTTACAAGAGCTTCCCCGGTGGCTCAGTGGTAACGAATCCACTTGCAATGCGGGAGACTTGGGAGATGTGGGTTTGATCCATGGGTCGGGAAGATCCCCTGGAGGAGGGCACAACAACCCACTCCAGTATTCTTGCCTGGGAAATGCCATGGACAGAGGAGCCTGGTGGGCTGCAGTCCATGAGGTTGCAAAGAGTTGGACATGACTTGGTGCCTAGACAACAACAATAGGGAGTTTTTCTGTGGCCACGTTATACTTAGGATAATAAAGACAGTCAAGCTTGCTGCCTAGTTCATCGTCTTTCTGCTCCACCATCCAGTGATGTGCTGAGCCTGCTGAGATGAGGGTGGCTGCAGGCTGGATTTCCCAGGCTGTCTTCCTCCTGGCTGTAGTGGGACCCAGGGAGAGGGCTGGGGACCCATCTGGAGCTGGTGGTCCGGTGGAAGAGGTGGGTGGGAAAAGTTGGTTGGGTTTCAGCATCCCTCGCTTTCTTTCTGTCTCTCTTCCTCCTGGTTTGCCTTCCTGTGTACCAGAAGCTGGGGGGAAAAAACTACATTGCCCAGAGTTCTTTGCAGCTCTGGCTCTGGATGCTGATTAGGTTCTACCCATGAGCAATGCTCCTGAGAGATCTGGAATGTAGAAGTGAGACAGAACAGTGTGTGTGTGTTTAATTATTTAAAAATAGTTTTAAGTTCATTTTAATTAATTTTGTTCAGTGTCCTAGTGGACCTATCTCTGGGGCTTTGTGGGTGTTGAGGTGGTGTTTTTCAACTCAGTTATTTCCGGTGGCAGCCCTCTGATTCTCCAGTCTGCAGAGGAGGCAGCTCCCAGGGTGGTATTCCAACCTATTCTAGGGCCACACCAAAGAGGGCCTCATTGGCAGCAATATCAGCATCACTTGGGAGCTTGCTAAAAATGCAGCATCTCCCCTTCCCCCTGCCCCTTACTGAATCAGAGATTAGAAGGTGGAACTCAGGAAGCTGTGCTCATGCAAAACTTTCCTGGTGACTCTGTGCTGTCCTGTGCTGAGTCACTTAGTCATGTCCGACTCTATGCGGTCTTGTGGACTGTAGCCTGCCAGGCGCCTCAGTCCATGGAACTCCAGCCAGGAATACTGGAGTTGCCATTGCCCTCCTCCAGAAGATCTTCCGGACCCAGGCATCGAACCCACTTCTTTTACGTCTCCTGCAGGCTCTTCACCACTGGTGCTACCTGGGAAGTCCTCTGGTGACTCTGCTGCACATCACGTTTAAGCAGCACTGGCTTACAACCGTCTCCCTCAGCCCCTCCAGAGATGCTGTAAGCCCCTAAACCCTCACTCTAAATGACTCATACAGCTGCCAAGTGGATGCCTGGGGGCTCAGCAGGGCCCTCCTGCTGAGTATCCAATCCCTTTCTGCTTAATATGCCTAGAGTCTCCCACACTGAACACTGGCTGATAAAGTGCAATCAGAGTTCTTGACCTAAACTCTCAGTGTGAATCCCAGGTTACTGCTTCATAACCGAGGGATCATGGGCAAGAAACTTTGTGCTGCGAATTGTAATTTCTAAAGATGGTCACAGTTGTAGCTTCTCTTCCACATGCTCTTCTAGAATCTTGCTATTCAACCCTCAAGAGTTGGAGTCTACGACCTATCCTCTGGAACCTGGACAGGCCTTTGTGAACCCTTCAATTAGATGTCCTCAGGACAGCAAGTGACCTCTAAAGGTGTTAGAAAAATGCAGTGGGATGGTGTTGGAGGAACCCAGCCCGGGCAGATCATGGAGAGGTCCCGACACCCTCCTTCTACCTGCCCCTGCTGAGCCCCCAGGAATCCACTTGGTGGCCAGGTGAGTCAGTCACCTTGAAAGGAGACCCCTCAGCCTCAAAGAAGATTCTGTAGCTGATGCCACAGGGAGTACCAATAAGCTACCTTTCCAAGCCCTGGCCAAACTGTAGATTTGGGAGCAAAATAAAAAATTGCTGTTACTTTAAGCCCCTACATTTTCTGGGGGGTTAGTTTGTATGCAGCAAAAGCTAACTGATACACTGTCTAAAAACTCAGATCTTTTTTTTTTGGCCATGCTATGCAGCTTGTGGGATCTTAGTTCCCCAACCAGGGATTGAACCTGTGCCCTGTGCAGTGAAAGCAAGGAGTCCTAACCTCTGGATCACCCAGAGGCGATTGGGTTCATTGTGTTATCTGTGCTTAGTCGCTCAGTCATGTCCGACTCTCTGCAACCCCATGGACTGTAGCCCACCAGGCTCTTTTGTCCATGAGGAGTTTCCAGGCAAGAATACTGTTGTGGGTTGCCATGCCCTCCTCCAGGGGATCTTTCTGACCCAGGAATTGAAGCGGGGTCTCCTGCATAGCAGGCAGATTTTTTTTACCAGCTGAGCTACCAGGGAAGTCTGATTAGGTTCATTGGTAGAAACTGCATCCAGAACCAGGGAATTTTCTAAAAGCTCAGATCTTACAGGGTTGGTGTGAGGGTTCTAAGACATGTATCAGGCCCATCAAAGTGCCTCTCAGTGTTAGTGACCTGTGTTAGTCCCTGGCAGGACTGCCCCTGAGGCACTACCCGCAGCTGCCATCTCCCCGGCACCCTTTCCTAGAGGTTCCCCCTTTAACGTTTCATACTTGCAAGATGCCCCACAGAGAGTGGTGGCACCTCCATCACTAAGCACCCACCCAGTACCAGGTACTGTGCCCTGAGTCCTTACAAAAATCCTTGAGTTGTGGCATGGGGGGACAACATGAGCCCATTTTATAGGTGAGGCAATCAAGGCTCAGAGTGGGCAAGCATCTTGCTCAACACTGGAGAGTGAGTTGGTAACATAACCCGGTCTGAATCTGAAATCACTGTCCACCCCCAGATTAAAAGTCCCTTCAGCTCCCAACTCCATCCCACAGGGAGAGGAGGGGCGATGAGAAATACATTTGGGAGAAGCATGGCAGGACAACAATTAATTTATTGAGAGTGAGGCAGTGGGAAAGTCAGGGAACAGCCTCTCTTGTCCACATGCTCCAGGGCTTCTTTCTCCCCAACAGCACCCTTGAAAAGCCAAGGTTGGCAGGAGCTGAGGGGAGTGAATTTAGAGAAGTGGGGCTCAGGGGATCCAGAGAGAAGCAGGGATTAGAGGGTGGGTGGGGCTTGTGGGGTAAAAGGTGAGGCACATTGGGAGAAGAGAGGAGAGGCTCAGAGGGAGGGGGCAAATAAGTCAGGGTTTATAGGTCTGTGGGTGTAGAGGGGGCTGGGGGGGCTTGAGGGGAGGTCAAAGGTGGAGAGGTCAGGGGTGAAGGAGGGATCACGGAATTAAAAGTGGGACTTGTGGGGTTGGAGGTGAAGCAGGGCTCATGGTGGGGTGTTCAATGTGGGAGAGCTCAAGGGCAGGGATAATGTGGGGCTCAAGGGTCAACGGTTGGCCAGGGGAAGAGGTGCAAGGTTGTAGGGTCAGAGGTGAGTCAGGCTGGGAGGTGAGGCAGGGATTCGCGGCGGTCAAAGGTTAGCCTGCTAGTAGGGTGCGGAGGGGAAGCGATAGAGGCCCTAGGCCACCTCCTCCTCGGCCTCCTCCTCAAACTCGCCCTCCTCGGCCGTGGCGTCCTGGTACTGCTGGTACTCGGACACCAGGTCGTTCATGTTGCTCTCGGCCTCGGTGAACTCCATCTCGTCCATGCCCTCGCCCGTGTACCAGTGCAGGAAGGCCTTGCGCCGGAACATGGCCGTGAACTGCTCCGAGATGCGCTTGAACAGCTCCTGGATGGCCGTGCTGTTGCCGATGAAGGTGGCCGACATCTTCAGGCCGCGGGGCGGGATGTCGCACACGGCCGTCTTCACGTTGTTGGGGATCCACTCCACGAAGTAGCTGCTGTTCTTGTTCTGCACGTTGAGCATCTGCTCGTCCACCTCCTTCATGGACATGCGGCCCCGGAAGATGGCGGCCACGGTCAGGTAGCGGCCGTGGCGCGGGTCGCAGGCGGCCATCATGTTCTTGGCGTCGAACATCTGCTGGGTGAGCTCGGGCACCGTCAGCGCCCGGTACTGCTGGCTGCCCCGGCTGGTGAGCGGCGCGAAGCCGGGCATGAAGAAGTGCAGGCGCGGGAAGGGCACCATGTTCACGGCCAGCTTGCGCAGGTCGGCGTTGAGCTGGCCCGGGAAGCGCAGGCACGTGGTGACCCCGCTCATGGTGGCCGACACCAGGTGGTTGAGGTCCCCGTAGGTGGGGGTGGTCAGCTTGAGGGTGCGGAAGCAGATGTCATACAGCGCCTCGTTGTCGATGCAGTAAGTCTCGTCCGTGTTCTCCACCAGCTGGTGCACAGACAGGGTGGCGTTGTAGGGCTCCACCACCGTGTCCGACACCTTGGGCGAGGGCACCACGCTGAAGGTGTTCATGATGCGGTCGGGGAACTCTTCGCGGATCTTGCTGATGAGGAGGGTCCCCATTCCAGACCCTGTACCCCCACCCAGCGAGTGGGTCAGCTGGAAGCCCTGCAGACAGTCACAGCTCTCAGCCTCCTTCCGAACCACGTCCAGGACGGCGTCCACCAGCTCGGCGCCCTCTGTGTAGTGGCCTTTGGCCCAGTTGTTGCCGGCTCCAGACTGGCCTGAAGAAGGAAAGGGAAGGGGACACCCAGGTTGATATGGGGAAATCCCACGCTCCACCCCACCCACAGTCGTCTAGTAGTTAAATTGTAATAAGAAAAATTATTATTGTTACTATTCATTATGAATTGTTCTTTTGGGTTCCATCCTTGCTTCCCTTCACCCAAGCACATTTTTTCGGAAAGAATTAGTTTTATTTATTTGGCTGCACAGTCTGTTTCAGCGTGTGGGATCTCAGTTTCCTGACCAGGGACTGAACCTGGGCCCTCTGCATTGGGAGCGTGGAGTCTTAGCCACTGGATCACCAGGGAAGTCCTGGCTAGAAGGATTCTGATGAAACCTAAATCATGTTCCACCTTAGCTCAAAACCATCCCCACTTCCTCTCTCTTTCAGTACAAGCTCCATTCCTCCCTGAGTCCCAGAGGACCTGTATGACCTCTGTGGTCCACTGCCCCGCCCAATACCCTCTCCTCCTCCCTCTCTCCCCCTTGCTCATTCCGCTCCAGACACACAGGCTTCCTGGCTGTTCCTCCAACACACCGAGCCTGGTCCTGCCAAGGGCCTTGGCATGGCTGTACCCTGCCTGGAGTGCTGTTCTCTCAGATACACACATGGCTCCTCCCCCTTTGCCTCCTTTAGGACTTAGGGGCTCTGCCTGACCAATCTATACAGCTGCAAATCCTCCCCATTTCTAATTCCTCTTCCATACTTGATTTTTCTCCATAGCACTGATAAACTCGTTTTTTTTAAAAAATTATTAATTATGCTTATTGTCTGTACACTCCTGCAGGGGAATGCAAGCTCCAGAGGACAAGGATTAGGATTAGACTATCAGCTGTTATTTTTGTGAACCGGTAATATGTCTTCCTGCCCCCTTCTCTGCTTCCAACCTGGTCCGGCCCCCTTATCACCCATCTGGATCAGAAGAGTGGCTTCTGCACTGGTTCCCCCCAGCAGCAGCTTACAACCTCTCCACAATCTGTTCTCCTTGAAGCCACTAGAGGGCGCCTGTGAAAACCCCCATCAGGTGCCACCCCTCCTCTGCCCGCTGGCCTTCTCCCTGCTCCCATCTCCCTGGGATAAAAACCAGTCTCTCCAGCAACGCACAAGGTCCTACACAACCTGCGCCATGCCCTCCCTGTCCTCGCCTCCTCCCTGCTCCAGTCACGTGGGCCTCCTCACTGTTCCTGCCCCAGGGCCGTTGCACGAGCTGATGCTGTCGTCGCTGCCTGGAACGCTCTCCCTCTCAGCTATTCCCGTGACTGAAACTCTCTTCAGGTCTCTGTCCAATGTCACCTCCTCCAAAAGAAAAGGGTTTGAAGTGGTGGCCTGGCTCCTGCGTCCACACTTTTACCACCGCCTCCCCCTACCTTATCTCTCAGAGGCCACAGAATCTTCTGGCCCAACTGGAGCCACCCTTGATCATCCAAGAATCCCTCACATCCTTTCTCCAATCTCATGTAGTCTCTCCATAGTCATTTCCTGAGGACTTATTGTGAGCCCAACCCACAGAGAGTCATCTTTATCTTCCTGAATCTTTCTCAGATCAGAGAGGGGAAGTCACTTGTCCAAGGTCACATAGCTTGTCCTGTCAATCCCTAGGCTCCAGATTAAACTACTGTGTACCGAGGAGGAGAGGTGCTGGGGGAGGGAGAGCCTGGGCTCTGAAGTCGTGTGGGCGTGTGCATCCAGCTTGACCTAGTGCATGTGCTAAATTGCCTCAGTCATGTCTGACTCTTTGCAGACCTATGGACTGTAGCCTGCCGGGCTCCTCTGTCCATGGGATTCTCCAGGCAAGAATACTGGAGTGGCTTGCCATGCCCTCTTCCAAGGGATCTTTTCGACCCAGGGATTTATCGCAGGTCTCTCATGTCTCCTCCACTGGCAGATGGGTTCTTTACCCCTAGCGCCACTTGGGAAGTCCCTGGGAAGTGTGACCAAGAAGTATGAGGAAAGCTTTCCTAGAAGGTTGTTCAGTGTGTGCATGCCCTTGAACTCGAGGGCTGCAAAAGTGTCCACTGTCTTCGCCTACGCTGTCCCCTCTGTCTTGCACACCTTTCCTCTTTTCACTGCCCTTTGGTCAGCCCAAGTCCCACTTATCTTTTAGGCTGAAGACATCATTAAGAGTGATACTGATAACAAAACCTACAACAAAACATCAAATGCTTATGTATTTTTTCCTCTATGCTAGGCACTGTTCTGAGTTCCTTATACATATTAGTGGCTTTAAGCCTCACAGTCTTGAAAAGTAAGTCTCTGTATTAACCCTGTTCTAAAGATCAAGAGACTGAGGCACAGGAAGACTGTAGGGCCTGTCCAAAATCACCCAGTGGATCCAATCAGTGACTGAGTTTGACTTTTTTTCCTTCTCTTCCCATTTATTTATCTTCCTAGCTCCCTCCAGCAGGATGTCAGCTGCAGGGGTGGACAGAGCTCTGTTTGTTTTGTTCTTGGCTATATTCCCAGGGTGGGTACAGTAGGGCCTGGGGTATGCAGTAGGTGCTTAATAAGTATTTGTCGACTGCATGAAGTGGCAGAGCTGGGATCTGAACGCTGCAGTCTGGCTCAGGCCCATCGGCTAAATTAAAATGCCACCTCCTCTGGGAAGCCTTCTCTACCCTGCACTCCACCTGTTGTGTCAGTGGCCTCCCCTGGGTTCCCACAGTGGCCTGTGTATCCGCTTTTCCCGCTGGGCTCTGAGCTCCTCAGTCTAGATGCTAGGTGGAGAATTTTCACCAAGCATGTGGAAGTGAAAGAATTGGGGGGAGGGAGGCGCTTCCCTGCCTGTGCCTCACGGTGACTCACCAAACACAAAATTGTCAGGACGAAAGATCTGGCCGAAGGGGCCAGAGCGGACAGAGTCCATGGTGCCTGGCTCAAGGTCCACAAGGACAGCTCTGGGCACGTAATTTCCTCCTGCAGAGAAGCAGATGGACAGCAGCTTGGTCAACTCCAGAAACCAGCACCCAGTCCCCTCCCAGGCCCTCTCCACCCCCACTCTGGCCAGGTGCCTCTGCCCCCTTACCAGTGGCCTCATTGTAGTACACGTTGATTCTCTCCAGCTGGAGGTCACTGTCCCCGTGGTATGTGCCCGTGGGATCAATGCCATGCTCATCACTGATCACCTCCCAGAACTAGAGAGGGGGAGGTGGAAAGGACCAAGAAGGGGGAGTCAATGGGGCCTTCCTCGTCTTCTGAGCTCAGGATCCCCAGTCACCTCCCTGGCTGCCACCTGTCCCCCAGCAAGGTGAGTGGGGGACCGGGTCGCAGGGTGGGCAGCGAGGATGAGGCAGCAAGTAGGGAGAGGTGGGGGCGGGGTGAAGCAGATTCAACACCCCAGCCAAGACGGCCAGTGGGGGCAGCTCTCCCTGTCTGCTGCCGTGGGCAGGGGCGGGGTCTCTTTGTGCCTGTGGAGGGGCCAGCGGGCCAGCTGTGAAGCCAGCTGTGGCGAGCGGACAGAAGGCCGGGCTCCACCCCCATCAGTTCTTTGTTTCCCAGCTTGGCCCTGCCCTTCGCGCCCCTCCCCCACCGTCCCTGGGGTGCTGGCTTCCTGGGGGACCTGGCCCCCGCACAGTGGAGGAGCGCTGCGGCGCTCAGTGGACTGCGCTCGGCATCCTCCCAGGGCCCGGTCCCCCCGCGCACCTTGGCTCCGATCTGGTTGCCGCACTGGCCGGCCTGCAGGTGCACAATCTCCCGCATGGCTGTGGCGCTGATGCTGGACGCGGCGGCGCTGGTGCTGATGCTGCGAACTGCGGCGGCGAAGGCGGCGGCGAAGCACGGTCCCTGCGCCCCCGGGGCGCCTCTATATGAGCAGGCGGGGCTCGCGTCACGGCCCGGTCACCGGCCCGCTCCGCCCCCTGGTCCCGCCCCGGGACGGATAGGATATCCCTCCCCTGCCTCCTAGAGACCTCCCGGGAGTGGGGATGCACTGGACCCCCTTTTACCCCCAACTCCGGGCAGTGGGGGCGAGGCCTCTCGGGCGCTCTCAGTACCCTCTCCCTCCGTCCCACCCCTCCCGCCGCCAGCCGGGCCTGGCAACCTGGGATTTGCCGGGATTGGGTGGGGAGAGGGGTGGGGTGGCCGAGAGGGAGGGAGAGAGCCCGGTAAACATGCAGCGGGGAGATTCAGCCTCTTTCCGCTCCCGCCGCCGCCGCGGACGACCCTGCCTCAGTTTCCCCGGCCCTAGCCTCCCTTGCCATCCCGTTTCGTTATCATCCTCCAGAAACGCTCACCTTAACCACGAGGGCTCATGGTAGGTAGGCCGAACTGGCCGCTCCAGAGGAGCCGACTGTTTGGAGAGGGGGGAGGCGGTCGGTTCCTGCTGGACTTCTCTTGAAGCTGCGTAGTAAGTAAAACCACGATTTGCCTTCCATGTTCGACTGCGGATGCTTCTGGAAGCCGACGGAGGTGTGTGTGTGTGTTGGGGTTGGGGAGTGGGGGGGACTGTGCACTCCTCCCGGCCACCTCTGTTGGGCTCTGAGTATGTCGCAGGTGGGGTCATCCTCAGCGTTGCCTAGGGTCAAACATCAGTGATTAGGACTTATAGCTTTGGAGAAGGAAATGGCAACCCACTCCAGTATCCTTGCCTGGAAAATCCCATGGATGGTGGAACCTGGTAGGCTACAGTCCATGAGGTCGCAAAGCGTTGGACAAGACTGAGCAACTTCATTTTCTATCAAAAATAAAAAAAAAAGTTAAAAAAAAAAAAGACTTATAGCTGGATTACGGATTGCAGGGGAATAGAGGGCCCCTCTGAGGTGGGGGGCTGCCTTGCTCCCCCCAGCTCGGCACCTGCCTGTTCCACTGTTACAAGTCATCGCCCTGCCTTTCTTTGCATTTGTAATTAGTACATGACCTTGCACAGGTCACTTGGCCTCCCCCTGCTGAATTTCCTGCAAGATGGAGCCGTCAAGAATGCCTGCCCTCTAGGCAGTTGGGAGGGTCCGAAAGCCCACCCCACGGTAGCTATTGGTATTGCAATTATTATTGTGACACTGGGCTAGACTGCCTGTGCTGCCCCTGTTGGGGCCTGCTTCTGCTGGCAGCCTCCCCCTCTGACATCCCAGGAAGCCTCCACATCCTCTGTGGCTTCTGGCTACTTCCGGGTAGGGGTGGGGCTGGCCAGGCCCTTAGAAGGGTTGGGACCTCACAGTTCTCACCAGTGGCTTCCGATTTTGTGGTTCTCCACAGGGCAGGGACACTTGGCAATGTCCTGGGATGTTTTTAGTAATGCCTAAATGGTTTGTGTGTGTGTGTGTGTGTGTGTGTGTGGGTGTGCTACTGGCATCTGGTAAGTCGGTGTTGCTGAGCATTCTAGGGTGCACAGGCAGGACAGTCTCCCCCTACTATAAGAATTATCTGGTCCAAATATCAATAGGGCTTAAGGCCAGGGATCAATCCCCAACCCTCAGGGTCTAATGCCTGATNTGTGTGTGTGTGTGTGTGTGTGTGTGGGTGTGCTACTGGCATCTGGTAAGTCGGTGTTGCTGAGCATTCTAGGGTGCACAGGCAGGACAGTCTCCCCCTACTATAAGAATTATCTGGTCCAAATATCAATAGGGCTTAAGGCCAGGGATCAATCCCCAACCCTCAGGGTCTAATGCCTGATGATCTGAGGTGGAGATGATGTAATAGTAATAGAAATAAAGTTTACAGGAAATGTAAGGTGCTTGAATCGTCCCCAGACCTTCCCCTGACCTGCCCTGGTCCATGGGAAAATTGTCTTCTACGAAACCAGTCCCTGGTGCCAAAAAGGTTGGGGACTGCTGTTGAAGGCTAAGAAATCCTGTGTTAATTATTTGAGAAAAAAACAAAATTGAGTTGGACCTTTAGGTTCACAGTAGACACCAGAGCACTGCAGGGGCTTGATCTCTAGTTAGGAAAGATCCCCTGGAGCAGGAAAGGACAAGCCACTCCAGTATTCTTGCCTGGAAAATTCCAGGCAAGGAATTTTCAAAGGAGCAGAGGAGCCTGGCAGGCTACAGTACATGGGGTCGCAAAGAGTCGGTCATGACCGAATGACTAACACAACAAGAAGACATCAAAATAAATTCCTGATGGATCAGATCATACAAATAAGGGTGACCCCCGCCCCCACCCCAGCATCAGTGAATTACTTCTGTTACTTAAATATGTGCAGCATCCTGGGACTTCAGTAGGTCAGATAATTGCGGAGTGCAGTCTCTTGGGGGAGCCCCACAGAATCCCCTAACCCAGAAATTCTCAGCTGGGAGTGACTCCCCCTCCACTACAACCTGGGGTTGTGATTGGCACCCAGTGGGTGGAGTCTATGGAGGCTGCTCACTGGCCTACAGTGCACTGAAATGGCCCCTGCAGCAAAGAATTATCTGGCCCTGAAAACTAACAGCAATAACCAAAGTCAAGAAACCTGAGACTTTCGAGATTTATCAGACGTTACAATTGATCCCTGGGACATGGTTCCCGGATTGATATACAAAGTCTATCAATCCGTGTTAATATCTCTTAAGAATTCATAAACCCGGTGTTGGCATTTCATTCTTTAATACAGCAAGAAAACATAAAAACATGAAGTGGAAGGGGCCCTGCTGGAAGGGGCTAATTTGGGGTTCAGCCCCAGGAAAATGGGACTTCCTGTGTCACCCCTCCAGGGCAGGGCTGATCTGGGGTCAGGACTGAGCTCCAAACAGGCGGGGCTTCCTGGACTAGCCCACCTGGGGAGGGGCAGCCCTCTCGGGGAGCACAGGCCCTGGAAAGCAGAGGGTGCCCTCTGTCTTTCTCTGCATCAGGGCGTGCCTCGGGTTCCCTGAGGGTCTGCAGGGGAGGAATACAGAGAGGGGAAGTGGGGAGGGACGTGGCACACAGAGCCTAGGTGGTTCTGGGACTTGGCATTGCCTGAGATGTAGAAAACCTGCAGGGATGAAGCCGAGAGAGGTTGTGGTGGGCTGACATCACCTTCATTCCATGGCCGTTCTCCCACTCCAGTCTGGCCTCTCCTGCACTCCCTTCCGGGGAGATCAGGAGTGCCAGGCATACCCAAGGGCTCCCAGACGAGCAGACCCTCCCTGGACCCAGGTGTCCCATGACATCACTTACTACCCAGAAAGCCATCAAGGCTCCCTGAAAGAAACCGAAGAAAGCATTGCAGGGGTGGTGCCAGTGGTCCAAGACCCGGATGTAGCCAGTCAGCAGAGCCAGGGACAAGAAAAGGAGCTGGATGGTGGGCCGTAAAAGCCAGATTTTCTGTCCCCAGGAACCGGCCCGTATGTGGAGCTGGAAGGCGGGTGGCAGTGCCTTGAAACCCTGGGAGAGGGTAATCAGAGGGATCCACCCTGGGGCTGCATTTTTGTGCCCACCCCTTTTTTCTAGCTGAACCTGCCCGTTTTGCATGGAAATATATTTCAGCTTTTCAAGAGGGCAGGGGCTGTGACCATCACTGTAAGAGAACTGTGTGCTCTTAACTACATGCCAGCGTTGGGAGAACTGTTAGGTGGTGAATGATTTCCTAAGAGTCAGGTGAGACCCTGGGTAGGCTCATGCTGTGAGTGGGCACTGCCACCTCCTGCATCAGGTCTCCAGTCGAAGCAGGGTGGCCTCACTGGCGAACCCTCAAGGAGCAGAGTTTGGGCTCTTGATTTTGAAATGGAAAACAAAACAAAACAAAATTCCCATCAGAGGAAATTTACTTCCTTGAGATGAGCAAGAAGAACGGGACAGTGGTGCTTCTGTGTTTCAGGAAGAGATCAACTGTGGGCACTTGAGGGACACTTAAGAGGTGGGGGAATTCCCCGAGATCCAGAATATTCTTCATGAAACTGTCCACTCCGTACAAAAATCAGACCAAGGCCAGCCTCTGAGTTGTGTGTGGTCTGTCTGTGCACGTTGGCATGTTGGCCTGCACCCAGTCCCCCAACCACCGCCCCATCCCGGGGACGAAGGGACTCTGTTTTGCTCGTTATTAATGATTAATAGTGACCTTTAGGCCAGAACCTGTTCTAAGTCCTTTGAGGGTATCAGTTCATCTATGTGTTAACTCATGAAACCACACCTCTAGGAGGCAAGTGCTATTTCCATACAGATGAGGAAACTGAGGTTCAAGGTCTCACCTAGCGTTACACAAAGTTGAGGCTGGGAATACAGCATGTACATCCACCTCTAAAACCCTGCACTTTTATCACTACAGGAAGCTGAAATTACTTTGTCTTAAAATACAAAGGGGCAGGGATGGTTTGGGGGAGCTGGCAGCTGAATCCACTTTCAGGGAGAAAACGTTGCTGGTGTAAAGGCAGTTATGTGACCCTCACGTGCCCCAGTGGCTGGAGCCTCTGTGTCGTTCTGTCTGCCCACCACCGAGCTTGGGTGCTTTGGGCTGGCTCTAATCTGCTTCTGCCACCCAAGTCTATGCCCCTGGGTTGTTGGCTCCTTCCCAACCCCCTCCCCTTGTTCTCTTCCTGCCATTTTATTACCTAAATCTTAGATCTTCACCTCAGCTGGGTCTTGGGTGATTTCCCTTCCTGCTGTCCTTGGTGGAGCCCAGTCCTGGGCACAGACCCAGCCTGGCATAAGCCCTCTCCAGCTGCAAGGGCAGGGGCCGGGGGGGACAGAGGGTTCTGCAAGTTGCTATTCTGGGATCAGGACGCTGAATGAATCTTAAGAGGAGATGGGCCCACCCCACTCTTGCCCTTCTGACTTGGGGAACACACAAGCTCTGTGGGAGCTGTGCCTGGCACTGTGGGCACTGACCATGGGTTGGTGGGGGTGGGGGGAACAATGGAGCATTTTCTGGCCTTGCTGGGTGTGCAGCTCACCTCCCACCAACACTCACCACCAGATACACCATGCAGTACATCCCCAAGGAGGCATTCTCAGAATAGAAGGACATCCTAGGGGATGGGCAAGGGGAGCATGGATATCAGCTGGGGGTGGAGTGCGGTGGGGTGGAGACACTCCTGGGTTCCCCTCCCTGCCCATCCACACGCCTGGCATCGAGGACATCTTCAGGTTGCCCTGTGCAGCTGTAGTTGGTGATGTAGCCGTTCTCACAGTCGAAGGAGGTTGGATCAGGCAGGCACGTGGCCAGGAAGTGGGGCCGCAGTTGACCTGTGGTCATCTTGGTGATACTGGTCAGGGAGAAGCTGGCCAGGCTGCCAAAGATGAAGGCGCCCAGCTGCTTGTAGATCATGGCTGTGTAAGCACTGCTCATGAAGGCTGGTGAGCTCAGCTGCAGGCCCCTGACCCGAATCAGCTCTCCCAGGCTGATCTGTGGGGCCGAAGTGGATGGGTGAGGGGGTCACTGCTGAGGGCAGAGGGTGCAAGGAGGGAGGGAAATCCTCCACGTTTTATCGCATATAGAAGGGAGGCTGTTGTTTCCCACTAAATCAGCCAAAAGTGTGGGTCTTCTCATTCCATCACACACACAAATGGGTGACTTCTCCCACCCCTGTGTCTGAAATGGGCAAGACTCCTAAGCCAAGGAATATGGCTTCCCATTATCACCAGGGAAAGGGGGGGGGGTCCCACATTTGAAAGGGGTAGGATTTCGATATACCAGGAAAAGAGGCAGGGCGTGGCTGTAGCTTATGTCAGACATAGGTCGGATTTCCTGTCCTATATCTGAAAGGAGTGGGGCTTCCTGTTACACCAGGAGAAGAGGTGGGACATCATCTCCCTAGTTTATGTCAGACATAGGCAGGATTTCCTGTCCCATATCTAAAAAGGGCAGGACTTCCTGTCATACCAGGAAAAGAGGTGGGACATCTCCCTAATTTATGTTATACATAGGCAGGATTTCCTGTCTCGTATCTGAAAAGGGCAGGACTTCCTATTATACAAGGAAAAGAGGATAGGCTTCCACCCAAATGCTGGAAAATTGTGGAACATCCCCTGCCACCAGGAGGAAGAAGCAGGATGTTCCATGTTTGAAAGGAGGAGGTTTCCCACCTTCCCAGGGGGCAGGGCTGCTTCCTGCCTTCTGCATAAAGGGTTGGGGCTTCCCAGTCTACTGGGGGGAGGTGGGGCTGAACTTCCTGTTCTATGCCTAAGGCAGAGAGGGGGTTCTTTCCCCTATACTAAGTCAAAAGTGGGGGCTTACGTTGTCCTCAAGGAAAGGGGTTTTATGCCATTGAGCAGTGAAATGTCCCATTTCAGTAGGAAAAAGAGGTGGTATTTACTCCTGCTTTAGATCTATAATCCGTGGGGGTTCCCATTTTGCCAGAAAAAGGGGTGAACTAGCTCATAGCATGTCACCACAGCTTGAGGTGAAAGTGGCCAGCCTCTTACCGTGAAGATGGAGATAAAGAAGCTCATCTTCATGAGTGCCGAGTCTTCGATGATGTAATGGGCCATCTGGGGGTATTGGATGGTGGTGTCATTGCAAAAGAAGCCCTGGATGTGGGGTTCCAGCAAACCGGTCTCACTCAGCACAATGGGGAGGCTGACTGCAGGGGGTGGAGATGACCCCACTCATGGACGGGTCACCTGACGTTGACTCGCCTAGGCCTTCTGGCCAGTCTGTCCTCCCAGCATCTCCACAGCCTGGACATGGGGACATGGGCAGGGAGGATAGTCTGGCCAGGAGGCCAGAGGAGGCCAGAGCCCCAGGGATCCATTTAACAGGTGGGGTCTTGGGAATGAGGAGGGTAAGGGGCAAGGATAATGATGGAAGGGAAAAGGGTGGAAGGGCTCACTCTTTCCGTACGTGTGTGTGTCTTCACGGATGCATGTGCATGTGTATGACTGTGGCTCTGCGTGTCTTTGTGTGTGAATGTGTATGTGTGCTGATAGACAGCTATGTCTGTGTCGTGTGTATGCGCTGTGAATAGGTGTTTGTGGTGCTCATGAGTACATGTCTGTGTGTGTGTATGAGAGAGACAGAAAAAAAAAGAGATTATACATCGTGTCCATGGATGCGTGGGTTGTGCTGGTGTGTGTGGTTGTGTCTGGTATCTGTGTGTGTTTCATGCCTATGTGGATGGTTCTGTGGCTGATCGAGCTGGGAGAAAATGGTAGCAAAGTTGTGTGTGAGCAGCATCTGGGGCCCCTCACCTGACACTACTATCCTGAAGTCGGGCAGACCAGGGGGCCTGTCTCCAGCCGGTGTAGACCTGCTCATTCTACAAGCCTATACCAGGCCTCCCTCCCCGTCTTGATTCTGTCATCCATTGAAGCCTAGTGGAGTCAGGCAGCTGGAACCCACCTCTCACCATCCCCAGCTCCCTCTCTGGGCTGGAAGGGCCAAACTAGAGTCCCAGCCTGGCCTCCGCATCCCAGCACAGGAGCTCTGGTCACCAGTTCTACCCACTGGGGAGTTGAGGGTACTTGTCTATGCCAGCCACACATCTGGACCCCAAGCAAGCCCAGGCCACATGGGTACTCATACACCCAGAATCTGACACACACAATTATACAACCACACAGTGTGACCCAGACACCCAGATTCAGATGTACACACACAGACATGTAACAGTATACCCACAATACACATAGGCCCATATAGACCCAGACACAAAGCTGGCTACACAAATACCATTGGATGGACCACCAGATGCATAGTCACGGGCTCCCATAGATCAAGTGCATGCACAGTAGTCACCCACAGTGAACCGCACCCCCCCACCAAGCCAATACAGCAGGCAACACTGCAATACAATATGCAACTCAGGGACCCAAAGGGACACACGCATACACGCACACATGTGCATACACACACAGAATTATGCATTCACATGGATATGAGTGCAACACAGACCAGCCCCAGACATACAGACAGACCCAGGGGCTTGCACACAGCACACACATAGTCAAAACGTACACAGAGATATATATAGTACAAACGTAACCTCCCACCATAGACACATAGACAGACCGAGATACACAACTCAAGGAGACTTGCAGCACATAAAGTCATATGCAAGACTGAAAAAAAGAGATGAGCAGCTGGATGCTGACCCCAGCATCCAGATCCAGGATGACAGGTAAGCACACAAAATCCATTCTTGTGGAGAGTCCCTTTCTGCTCCCTTCGTGCAGAGTCTCACTGGCCCAGACATCCCAGAAATATGCTGATGACACGAATGTCCCAGGTACATACATTAGAGCAGGCAGCCAGCCCCAGGCCTAGCAAACCTCACATAAAGACACACAGGAAGACAAATTCCCTCCAAGGCTTCTTGGGTGTCCACATGGGGCACAGAGGGGCTCAAGGATGGTAGGGAGGGGGCTCACCCAGCATCAGACAGAATAAGTCCAAAGCCACCAACAGCTTGGCAGTCCAGGAGTGTGGCAGTGGATGGAACAGGGGTGTCCTGCGCGGGTCTCCAGGCCACAGGGACTGGTATCGGACCACCAACTCAGGCAAGGCCAAGATGGTATGTAGTAAATTGATTGCCTGTAGGGAACAAAGGGGTTGGCATGCCCACCCGGACTGGGATTAGAACTCAAGAGGTGATCTGGTCACAGCGGGGGAGAGGCTGATTTGAATAGTGAAGATCACGGTGGGCAGGGAGGGGTCCCATTGCAGGCCAGCAATTAGATGGCCAAGGAGGCAGGGCAACCCCGGGAATGGTCAAGCAGGTGGGACCTTCCTGAGGATGGCCTAAGGGCTGGAGGAAACTGAGGCCTCCCTGACTCCATTAGTTGGGAGCCCCATCCCATTCAGGGACTTGACTGATTTGGGGGTAAGGTCTTGAAGTTTGAGTGGGGTCTGGAAAAAGGTGGAGAGGAACAAAGTGGGTGGGGACTAAGTGCTCAGACAAAATGCTCAGAGACCAGAGGACTCCAGGAAAGTCAGACTAGGAGTGGGGATGGTTCAAAGACCTGGACCGGGAATGGGGTAGAGAGTTCTGGAAAAGTGTAACCCAGGACAAAATACTCAGAGACCGGAGTCTCCAGGAAAGTCAGACTAGGGAGACAATAAAAGGGCGGAGCCTGGGGAGACAGCAGTGCTAGCCCGAGAAAAGTAGAAAAGCGAGTGGGCCAGCAGAGTGGGCAAGGCCTCAGAAGTTGGTCTGAGAAGTGGGCGGAGCTTACGGGAAAGTGAGCAGACTGGAGGGTAGGCAGGGCTTGGGACAATGGTGGCTCGGAAGTGGGCGGAGCCTAGGGAGAATGACAGGGAAGTGGGAGGGGCTGATGAGTGGGCAGGGCTTGGGATACCGAGGGCGGGAGAGTGGGCGGGGCCTGGGAGAAAGGGAAGTGGAAAGGGCTTACGGAGTAAGTGGTGGGGCTTGGGAGTGGGCAGGGCTTGGGGGACTGGGGCAGCTCTGCGAGGGGCAAGCCCACCTTTCTCAGGGTCCCGCGGGTCGAAGTCATATCGGAGTTGACGAGAGTCCTCCTGGGAGAGACGTCTCCGTGCTGGCGATTGCAGACTTTGGGTGATTCCCTGGTGGTCATTCTCCGGCTGAGAGCCTGGTTGGGCAGGTGGGACCCTTCCATCTCCATCAACGGCTGCCCTGTCCCTCTCCGCCACGCCGGGAGTCCTCGCCGCTCCTCATTGGCCCGCCGCGGACCAATGGGAATTCGCCTCCGGGCTTACCCTGTTTTTACTGTCCCCGGAGCACCGTCCCCGCGGGGACCCGAGTGGGGATGGGTGAGGGTCTTCAGTCCCACTCCTGCTTCCTACACCCTGTTCCTGCGTCCAAGACCCTGTCTGGTTTCGTTCCAGCCGGGCTCCGGTGTCTCCCTTTCCCTGTTGTCACTCTCCTTTCTCCAAGTTTTTCAGTAGACGCCGAAGCATCTTTTCATCCTTTCAGCCTAGACACCCTCCTCCCACCCGCCCATTCCGTGAAGCCCTGGACCGAGGCGCCGAATCCACCAGGGGTCGCCCGCGGCCCACACTGCCAAGGAAAGGGATCCAGAGTTTCCTTAAAGGCGGGAGGGAGGGTATCCGGGGTCCTCTCGGACCCCCCGCCGCCCCCCCCGGGTGGATCTTTGGTGGCTCAAAGACCCCGGATCTTCCCTGGGGGCGGGCCCTAGGCTTCTTTGGTTGTGCTCCCTTGTATTTGTGTCTTTTCCAGTCTTTCCAGGTCAGCCTGTGTCAGTCAATGTGTGACTTTAGTGCCTTTGGTGGTCTTTGGGCATCTGATACTGTGTGTCTTTGAATGCATATCCCAGAGCCTTCAAGACTCTTTCAGGCTATATGTTAGTGGGTGTGTGTGACTCTGGGCATGAATCTGTCCTTTGTGCTCTTGTGGCTAGCTTGGGCAGCTGTGTGTCTAGTATTGCATCTCTGGGCATGTCTTAGTGTGTGACTGTGTGTATGCCTGTATGGTGTATCCCCACCACTGTTTTGGTATGCATATGATTGTGGATCTGCTATTGTGTGTACTTATATTCTTGGGTATATATGCTCTGAATACGTATCTGTTGTGTCTCTGTGTGTGTCTGTGGCTAGCTTTGGTGGTTACTCTTGTGTATCTGCGATTATGTGTCTCAGTGTGTGTATGTGTGGTGTGTTTGTGTGTCTGTCTTTGTTTGTGTAATTGTGTACTGCCTGAATCGGGATGTCTTTTGTACACAAGTGTGTCTATCTGGTGGCTGCCTTTCTGGGCCAGTTGGAGAGTCCCTTCCAGGTGTTAGCCGTGCTGGGGCCTCCTTCCTGGGACAGGCTGGCTTGCTTCCCAGCAGAGTGAGCTGGCTTCTCAGGGACTGGGCCCTCTGAGGGGTACCCGGGGCCTGCCCTGGTATGCTTGGGTCTTCCCCATCCCTGTGTTCGTCCACTGCCATTAGCAGGGAAACACCATTTCCTACCTTTGATGTCACTGGTGTGAAAATTTTCCCTTCCTCCAAATAGCTCAGGTCTTTCTTTTTTATTTTATCTCTTAAAATGTGTGTGTATGTGGCCTGTGTGTGGCCACTGGTTTCTTTCTCTATGTACTCATACTTGACCACGATTCTGTATGTAACACACACACACAAACCAAGACAAAGCAAACGTGGAAAATGTAAGTGGGCAGAAGCTTATACAGTGGAAGATTCATGATCTCTTTTTCAGATAATTCTCCTAAATACCTCTAGCTTCCTTCCTTTTTTTTTTTTTTTTTTAATTTACTTATTTATTGGGCCACCCTGAGTCTTAGTTGCAGCATGTGGGATCTAGTTCCCTGACCAGGGATCGAATCCAGGCCCCCTGCATTAGGAGTGCAGAGTCTTAACAGGGAAGCCCCCCCACTAAGCTTCTTATAAACCTTCTAGATATGTGCTATGCAAATGTGTCTTTGCTCTGAAACCAAATCCGCATTCTTTGTTTTCTTAGCCCTTAGAGATCTCTATCGAGCCCCAAATAGATGACTCAACCTCCCCCATGGCTTGATTACTGAACTGATTCTATGAGTAGATAATCTGACCATTTCTCTTTAGATGACATTTTTGACTATTTCCATTCTGAATTCTTCCTGCCTCTCTTTTGGCCCAGACATCTGCACTCGTTTCTGGACTCGGCTGCTTCATCTACAGGATCAAATCCCCGCCTACAAGTCACACAGAGGCACCAGACCATCAGCCTCAATCGTGCCGGAGAGCACTTGCTGTATGCCAGGTGCCATTCTGGCTTCCGATTCGGGACAGTAATCCTAGGAGGTGGTCCCTGTATTAGCTATACTTCCCCGATGGGAACCTCGAGGCAGAGAGGTGAAGGCATTTGCTTTGAGACAGAATTGGGATTTAAAGCTAGCTATGCACTGAGACCTTCTCTTATTCCCATTTCAGTTCAGTTGCTCAGTCGTGTCTGACTCTTTGCAACACCGTGGACTGCAGCACACCTGTCCATCACCAACTCCTGGAGCTGGTGTGAAAAGCAAGGCTCAGAGATGGGATCATGTACCATTGTTGTTCCTCAACTAGAAACACACTGGTAGGTACATCCCCTCACTCCCACTTTCCTTATCCTGAACACTCATTACACTGGAAACACACAGTTCAACAGTAGCTGGGTAAGCACCCTAACTCCACAAAGTCTAATGGCACCATCATGCCTTGTCATGTTTACACAATATGGCAAGTGCATTCACATGCCAGGTCTGTGTTTCCCCGGCCTCCCCAGGACCAAGGAGACTCGGACCCAGCTTTTCTAGAGACCTAACCTGGAGAACGTGATTCCTCTCTCAGTTTCAATTTCCTCCTTCAACACGTGTGGACACTCCCTCGGCTCAAAACCAATTTCACTCAGTTCTTTTCTTCTCATTTTTCTTCTTGGTTTACAGCCCTCTACTGGGTCCCATGCTCTCTCACTGTGCACTTACCCAGTAATCACTAAAGATCTCTTTCAGGCTTTGCCTGTGGGGACTCGAAGGATCCAGGCCAGTGGGCTTCATACAGGGTGGCGGGCAGTCAGGAACTCAGAAGGAGGTGAGTTTGGCTAGGAAAAATCAAGGCATGCTTTCTGGAGGAGGTACCTGTTTGCCCGGCCTCTGAGAGGGGAGAAGGGTCCTCCCCCCTCCAAATACTTCCTGCCCAATCCCTCCCTTGAGCCCTGGAACAGCAATGGTGAGAGAATTCAGGTCCTTCCCCTAGAGGGGAGGGAAACGAGGGCCCACTCTCTCCTGGGGAGACAGCTGAGCATCGAGGTGCGACTACTGAACCATGTGATGCTAGGCAACAGATGCTGAGCGCTCCATGGTGGGCGGGGCTGTCTATGTCAGATGTGCCGACCACAACAATGCGTCATGGCGCTCCCTGGCTGCGGCCTGCGCCTTCCCCAGGCTGCCAGCCTTTGTTCTCCCACCCTAGAGGGGGTGTACAGAATTCTACTAAGTCCCTTGGCATCTAGAATTCAGAAGTCACTGGAAGTCCTTGACTGTGACTTTGACTTTTGGAGTTTCAGGCTTTTTTTTACTCCAGCCATTGGAATTGTAGAAAACTCAGTGATCCAGCTCACCTGGAATGAGCCTTTGCCATGGGCCTGCCACTGCTCACAGCAAGTTCTCAGCTACTTTGAGATTTATTCCCATTTAGCAGGTGTGAAAAGTGAGGCTCAGAGAGCTGAAGCAGCTTGCCCCAGACCACACAGCAAGAAACTGGAGGGCTGAAATGCAAGACTGTTAGAGCGGGGGCAGCAAATTTTCCACTGAGAGACCAGAGAGAGTAAACATTTGGGGCTTTGTGGGCCAAACAATCTCTGTCGTAACTGCCCCATTTGGCTGGAACATTGCAAAAATCACCACAGACTGTATGGAAATGAATGAGCGTGGCTGTGTGCTGATACAATTTTATTTGTGGACACTGAAATTTGAATTTCACACATGATTTGCACCTGTCAAGAGTCTTCTTTTGACTTTTCCCAGCTGCCTCAAAATGAAAACACACAAAATGTCAGTGGACTGAGGTTTTTCCACCTCTAGAATCCATGCTGGTAATGATTATACTTTATTCATTCCTTTATTCAATAAATATTATCAAGGCCTATAATTTTCTAGGTACTGGAGGTAGCATGGAAACCAGGCAGGCGAAGATACTCCTCTATGGGACTTAACAGTTTCTTGGGGGAAAACAACCACGAGCAAGTAAACAAACGAACAAGAATATCTCACGTGGTGGAAACTGCTAGTAAGGAAATTTCAAGGGGTGATGTAACTGGGGACCGAGAGAGAGACACTTTCATTTGGGCTGTCCGAAATGGTGCCTGGGAGTTCTCTGAATTCCTCTTTTTCGTCAGCTCAGGCAAACCTTGTCTGTGAGCTGCCTTGGGGTGGGGTTTAATAATAAACAGAATGGCCCGTGGCCTGTGAGCTTCTTGGCAGAGCGATGGTATCTGGTGAAACCTCTTTGTCCTCAGAGTCTTTGTATTTATCTTCCTGGCTGGTCAGATTCCTTGCAGAAAAGATCCCACCATCCCCATCTTTCAGGTCCTGGCTGCTGGGTCGAGTGGGCTAGGGTTAAGGTGGGACAGTTTCAACTCTTGCATTCAAGTTCACACATTTGATTCATACATGATCCTATCATGATTCTTCTATTATCAACTGCATTCCTCCCACCAGAAATGTTAGATTTCCGTGGTCTGGAGGGGAAAAAAAAGCAACCAAGAAATGGCTGTGTTTCCACCCTACTGGGGAGCAGAGCTGGTATCTCTTTTGGGAATTTACTTTCAACCAACGCTTCTACTTTAGCTGCCACCCACCACATCTCTTTTGGAGTTGGCAGGAGGTCACCAATAACAGGCGTGGCTGATGGTGGTATTTTGCTAGGGAATGTGTATTTGGCATTCCACCCCATGGCTGACAAGTTTTGGTTTAGGTTTTAAAACAGTCCCTTAACTATGGCTGCAGTGAGATTTTGGGAGACAGTAAAACCTTAATTCTTCCTCTCTACTCAGAAGGACAGCTGACCACAGATCTGGGGGAAAGAATATTCCAGGTGTAGGGGACAGCAGGTGCGAAGGAACAACCCAGTGGGTTCTTCAACTTGGGCAAGTGTCAGAATGTTCTTGAAGGCTCCTTCAGACACTGACTGCAGGGCTTCAGTTCCCAGAATGTCAATAGGTCTGGGTGAGGTGCTAGAATTTGCAGAGCTAGCAAGTCCCCAGGTGATGCTGGTTTGGGCACAGCGCTTTTTTATAAACCGCTAGTATTAACGGAAGCGTTTTACACCTAGGTGTCAACAAGAGCCAGTATCATTAGTGTTTTCTCCTTTTAATTCCTCAGAGAGGCTTAATACAAGGTTGAACACAGGGCCGGTATCCGATCTTTGTTCAGTTTAACCAAAACACCCCTCCCCCCATTTCCTGGGCCGCTGGTGGACGGGTGAGATCAATTCCCGGGTCCATTCTCCCTTGCGCTATAGGGGAAGTGAGACCTGAAGAAGGATGGCGAGGTCCACCCTGCCGGTCTGGGGAGAGTCGGGCTTCTCTGGGAGCCCAGGGCTTTTCTAGGGCTGGCCATTTGTCAATCCACGGTTGCTTCCTCTTTTGAGGCAGAGTTCTGGCCGCATCTCCGCTCCTCCTCCCGCCCCCGCGGACACCACGGGAGCGCGAACGGGAAATTTGAGTTTCCTCCGCCTCACTCAAGGTTGTCCCTTTCCTACAAGGGGAATTTCTCCACCTGGACTCTCCAGCCTTTTGCTTGTGGGGCTCCAGACGGGAAGCGTCTAGGTGGGTGGGTGGGGGCGGGCCAGGGAAGGTCCGGGGTCCCGGGAAAAGAGAGGGAAGTAGAGAGAGGACTGAGCAGGGCACTCGGGGATCCATTGGGAGGACGTATGCTCCAGAGGACAAGCGGGCTGAGGCCTGGCTGTTCTTTGACTCCTCCGAAGAAGTGCTGATTTTAGGGGAGCCCTGAAGGAGCCCCAATGCTGGCGGGGGGCGCTAGGGAGGGATAAGGAGTCGGGGAAAGAGACGAGAGAGAAGCAGAGAGGCGAAGAGATAACCAGGGAGATGCAAGAGAGATAACTGGGGATCAAGAGTAATTGATGGAGCAGAGCGTGGAGAGCTAGAGAGAAAAGGAGACAGAG
>SJYX01016283.1:0-54983 GCA_006410675.1 Oreotragus oreotragus
AAAAAAAAAAAAAAGGCAATTATTTACAAAGTGCAATAAAATGAGGTATGCCTATAATTTGCTACAATTATCAATAAGAAATACTATTAAAAACCTCACACAGATTGCTTGTAAACAAGGCAGCTCTTAGAAAATTGATTAGTCAAAATGAGTTTTTAAATTCTCTTTCAAAGACTAATTTACTGAGATTAATTTTTTTGCCAATTTGAGTAAGGCTTGTGTCCAATGCTGTTCTGCTACTTTAAGAACTTACCTTCAAACTAATATATGAGCCACATTTGTGGGACTAGTTCCTGGTGTGACTGTTAACACAATGTATACCTATTTGGATATGGCCATGATGTAGTTTTCACTTCTGTTCCTCTCCAAGACCTCTCTGACAAATTGCTCAGTCAGCATTCTAACCTTTCTCCTGTGTCTCTCTGACTTTGACTAGCATCTTACCCTCAGCCCACTAGGAGAGCCCTTGTTCCATTATACTTCTGAACTACTCTCCTGGGAAACTCTATCTCTAGAAACAAGACAGATCCTGGTCATCTATTTCAACATCCAGTGTGTAATTAGTATGTACCAATTAACCATGAATATATATCACTTCTTATTTAAAGAAGGTAATAACCACCATCATCAATAACCTTTAAGTATCTAGTTAGAACAGGCAATATGTGAACATGCCACACTATTGTTCAAGCAAGAGGTCAAGTTTGTTTTTAATCTATGCTATCTTCATAAATGCTGACTGTAACTATACATACAGGCTGTGGCAGATTGCATTTTCCAGAGACAGCTGCAACAATATTCCTGCCTGACAGTTTTTCTAGAATCTTGCCACATATCACCACAATGTGAGGTCTAATTCCCCTACCCTTGAATCTGGAAGAGTTTACAACTGCCTTGCAACAAATAAAATGTTGTGGTAGTGATGCTGCCTAACTTCTAAGGTGAGGTCAATAAAGGCATTGCAACGTGCATCCTGTTTGCTAGAATAGTCTTGTTAGAGCACTAAGCCACTGTATAAGCAATCCAATTGCTCTGAGACTACCATGTTTTAAGGAAGCCAAAACCAGCTTGTATAAAGAAACTGTACAGCAAACATTCCTAGTACGGATTCAAAGAAACTCACTGTCTAGGGAATGATGACACTATTGACCCTGACAAAGCATGTTTTCAACTAGAATCTGCATTGACAGAGATGAGATCTAATCCAGAAGAGAGGGAAATATCAGAGTTAGGTAGATTCAAACACTATAGCGTCTGTCCTAACCTGAAGGGCAAATATGGCACTGAGACAAAAGAGTGACCACACAGACCAGGTGTCCATGGTACCCAACAGCCTACACTATTCATATAAAATTCTTGGTTTGGGGCAACAGGAATAATTCTAGGTTCTACCCACCACAGATGATAGCGCTTATAATAAACGTTTTGTATTCTGGCCCAGATGGCTTTAGACATTTAGTAGTGCTGGGCTGTTAAGCTGAAGGTCTTAAGATGTTGTCGATGAGGAGGAATAACAAAGGTGTGAGTGGAGTAAAAGGAAAAACAGAGCAGGGTGGCAAAGGTCAAGAGTGGCTGAGCCTCTCTGGATTTAGCCAAGTCCAAAGGGGTTGTACACAGTTCAACCAAAGAACATTACAGGCAAGAAGAGCATGTAAAGTATGAAGAGAGATATAAGAACAATGTGACAAGAGCCCAAGTGGAAAAGCAAAGATACACTTAGAACTAATAAGAAATGAGTTTAATCAAGTATTACAGGAAAGAGGAATGAGCATTACAGGAATGTGTAACCAAGAATTACACAAATGAGAATTACAGAAAAACTTTGAATGTCAACTCTGGAGTTTAGATTTTATCCAAAAATCAGGAAGTTACAAGAGTCTCCTAGATGCCAAGGAGCGGAAAATCTGAGCAGGAAATATTCTAGGTCACTTTCCTCCAACTCCAACTTCAATGACTATAATTTCAAGTATTTTAAAATTGCTCCTCTAAGTATTCTTTCACTTGAAAGGTATCTTTGAAAATGCTGAGAATTTTTCTATAATAGACAAAGCCTTCCATTGTATGATGAGAAAAGTAATGTTTGAGGATTACTACTCAGCGTTGTTTTCAGGATATAAGTAAGAAAGTAAATATAAGTAATAAATTGAAATGGAATGTATTTTAAAAAGTGGGAAAGGAAAAGAGAGAAAATACTTTTAAAATTAAGAAAAGCTTGATTAAAGAAACTTAAGCTGATGAGGTTTTTTGGTCTATACTTGGTTATTTAATCCAGACTCTGGTTCTGCTTTATTCTCCTTCTGTGCCTTGCATGTAAACTTTTTATTCATCAGGTGTCAGCACCCACCCATGATCACAGTGCTCCTTTTGACTGACACCAAAATTCTGTGTTCTCTTCACTTGGCTTTACACTACACATTTAGGTCTTGCCTGTCCAGAGTAATAACTTCTTCTAAAAATATTTTATTTTTGGTGCTTAGCCTTCTCAAAGTTCCTACAGACATTACCTCATCCATTTCTTCTGAAAGTAGGTGCCCCGATGACAGAGTAGCCCCAAAAGCTATTTGTGCAGATTTGGGGATATAAGTATGCCGGGGACCTCAAAGGTGTCAATCTCACCTACTATGGATGAAAGATGAATGTTCTCAGCTATCAATAAATACCAAAACCTCTATCATTCAACGAAAGGAAAAAGTTCCACCACAAGCATAAAAAAATGTCACCAAAGAAAGGAAACATAAGAAATGACATGTTACTACATTTCTTTAAATTCCAAATTTTTACTTTTTCTAAAACTTACAGGATTTTATCTCTGGGGTCACTGTTATATTCTTATGTATGCTTAGAAAATAAATATAAAGTTAATCTTCTCTAACTCAGAAATCTGCAAGATTCTTTTATTCACACACCCATATATACCATTTCCGCATACCACACACCAATATGTTTAATCTACTTCTGTGTAATGAGTAAAGCAGACTTTATAGAGAGGAGACTCTGATTATACAACAGGAACTACCTAATCCAGCACATGTGAGAAAGTGAGAACAGCAGAGATAAAAAGGAATCTTTAACTGCCTCTCCTTTTTCCATACTCCTCACTCCACTATTAGCATTGTCTGAAAGTTTTAACCACTATGACTTTAGTATCCTGGAAATGTCTAAATTCGTAACATGGGAAAACATTAACAGTTTTTTATTAACTTAGTAGAAGATTCCAGCCTAAACAGATTTTTTTAATCCTTGCTGAACATATGTTTAAAAGATTATGGGGGAAAAAAATTTTAACTTGAGCATTTAGTTTCAATAAAGAATGACTCACTTGTATATTTTCATAAGGCGTAAAGATTATTTCATTTCAACTACACTTGGCCTTTAAACTTTTGTTATGTACCTGCCCTTAAGCAGGTATATGAAAGCAATTAATGCAGCAACCCAAAGTAAAAAAAGGAGACACTAATAATAAAACGAGGCAGAAAATTAAAATATTACATGGGAAACGAAAGTGGTCCACTTAATGCTATCTTGTCTTGAGACCAAAGTAAAGACTAAAAGACCTTCCAAGGGCATTTGCTAGGAGCTGAACATCCAAAAGTCTGTGCCTCTTGTGAGGAACAGAGTCCTGCTACCACTTAGATTCAGGCCATGGTGACAGGCCATGCATGGCTCCCGGCCCTTTTTCCAAACATAAGCTTTTGCTTTCCTTGGTAACAACAGTTTATCTCTGACAAAGCAAAACCCACATATAGATTAACTGTGGTTAATGTAAGATTATCTCTTAGTGCATAGAAAAAAGAAAAAAGAAAAAAAAAAAACTTCCCCTCTCTAGAGTGAATCTTATTAAAACACCGAAGCTATGCATTGGTTTAAACTGCTGATCAATTTCCTTCAGTTCAGTTCAGTCCCTCAGTCCTGTCTGACTCTTTGCGACCCCATGAATCACAGCACACCAGGCCCCCTTGTCCATCACCAACACCCGGAGTTCACTCAAACTCATGTCCATCGAGTTGGTGATGCGATCCAGCTATCTCATCCTCTGTCGTCCCCTTTTCCTCCTGCCCCCAACCCCTCCGAGCATCAGGGTCTTTTCCAATGAGTCAACTCTTCGCATCAGGTGGCCAAAGTACTGGAGTTGCAGCTTCAGCAACACTCCTTCCAAAGAACACCCAGGACTGACCTCCTTTAGGATAGACTGGTTTGATCTCTTTGCAGTCCAAGGGACTCTCAAGAGTCTTCTCCAACACCACAGTTCAAAAGCATCAATTCTTTGGCGCTCAGCTTTCTTCACAGTCTAACTTTCACATCCATACATGACCACTGGAAAAACCATAGCCTTGACTAGACAGACCTTAGTTGGCAAAGTAATGTCTCTGCTTTTGAATATGCAATCTAGGTTGGTCATAACTTTTCTTCCAAGGAGTAAGCATCTTTTAATTTCATGGCTGTAATCACCATCTGCAGTGATTTTGGAGCCCCCAAAAATAAAGTCTGACACTGTTTCCATTGTTTCCCCATCTATTTCCCATGAAGTGATGGAACCAGATAACATGATCTTCGTTTTCTGAATTTTGAGCTTTAAGACAACTTTTTCACTCTCCTCTTTCACTTTCATCAAGAGGGTTTTTAGTTCCTCTACACTTTCTGCCATAAGGGTGTTATAATCTGCATATCTAAGGTTATTGATATTTCTCCTGGCAGTCTTGATTCCAGCTTGTGCTTCTTCCAGCCCAGCGTTTCTCATGATGTACTCTGCATATAAGTTAAATAAGCAGGGTGACAATATACAGCCTTGACGTACTCCTTTTCCTGTTTGGAACCAGTCTATTGTTCCATGTCCAGTTCTAACTGTTGCTTCCTGGCCTTCATATAGGTTTCTCAAGAGGCAGGTCAGGTGGTCTGGTATTCCCATCTCTTTCAGAATTTTCCACTTTATTGTGATCCACACACTCAAAGGCTTTGGCATGGTCAAAAAAGCAGAAGTAGATGTTTTTCTGGAACTCTCTTGCTTTTTCCATGATCCAGCAGATGTTGGGAATTTGATCTCTGGTTCCTCTACCTTTTCTAAAACCAGCTTGAACATCTGGAAGTTTACGGTTCACGTATTGCTGAAGCCTGGCTTGGAGAATTTTGAGCATTACTTCACTATCATGTGAGATGAGTGCAATTGTGTGGTACTTTGAGCATTCTTTGGCACTGCAACTAGAATTCCATCACCTCCACTAGCTTTGTTCATAGTGATGCTTTCTAAGGCCCACTTGACTTCACATTCCAAGATGTTTGGCTCTAGGTGAGTGATCACACCATCGTGATTATCTGGGTTGTGAAGATCTTTTTTGTTCAGTTCTGTGTATTCTTGCCACCTCTTCTTAACAACTTCTGCTTCCATTAGGTCCATACCATTTCTGTCCTTTATCGAGCCCATCTTTGCATGAAACGTTCCTTTGCTATCTCTAATTTTCTTGAAGAAATCTCTAGTCTTTCCCATTCTGTTGTTTTCCTCTATCTCTTTGCACTGATTGCTGAGGAATGCTTTCCTATCTCTCCTTGTTATTCTTTGGAACTCTGCATTCAGATGCTTATATCTTTCCTTCTCTCCTTTGCTTTCACTTCTCTTCTTTTCATAGCTATTTGTAATGCCTCCTCAGACAGCCATTTTGCTTCTTTGCATCTCTTTTCCATGGGGATGGTCTAGATCCCTGTCTCCTGTACAACGTCACGAACCTCCGTCCAGTTCATCAGGCACTCTTTCTATCAGATCTAGTCCTTTAAATCTATTTTCACTTCCACTGTATAATCATAATGGATTTGATTTAGGTCATACCTGAATGGTCTAGTGGTTCTCCCTACTTTCTTCAATTTAAGTCTGAATTTTGCAATAAGGAGTTCACGATCTGAGCCACAGTCAGCTCCCGGTCTTATTTTTGCTGACTGTATAGAGCTTCTCCATCTTTGGCTGCAAAGAATATAATCAATCTGATTTTGGAGTTGACCATCTGGTGATGTCTATGTGTAGAGTCTTCTCTTGTGTTGTTGGAAGAGGGTGTTTGCTATGACCAGTGCGTTCTCTTGGCAGAACTCTAATAACCTTTGCCCTGCTTCATCCATACTCCAAAGCTTAATTTGCCTGTTACTCCAGGTGTTTCTTGACTTCCTACTTTTGCATTCCAGTCCCTTATAATGAAAAGGACATCTTTTCTGGGTGTTAGTTCTAAAAGATCTTGTAAGTCTTCACAGAACCATTCAACTTCAGCTTCTTCAGCATTACTGGTTGGGGCATAGGTTTGGCTCACCGTGATATTGAATGGTTTGCCTTGGAAATGAACAGAGAACATTCTGTCATTCTTGAGACTGCGTCCAAGTACTGCATTTTGCACTCTTTTGTTGACCATGATGGCTACTCCATTTCTTCTAAGGGATTCCTACCCACAGTAGTAGATTTAGTGATCATCTGAGTTAAATTCACCCATTCCAGTCCATTTTCGCTGATTCCTAGAATGTCGACATTCACTCTTGCCATTTCCTGTTTGACCACTTCCAATTTGCCTTGATTCATGGACCTGACGTTCTAGGTTCCTATGCAATATTGCTCTTTACAGCATCGGACCTTGCTTCTATCACCAGTCACATCCACAACTGGGTATTGTTTTTAGTTTGGCTCCATCCCTTCATTCTTTCTGGAGTTTTTTCTCCACTGATCTCCTGTAGCATATTGGGCACTTACCAACCTGGGGAGTTCCTCTTTCAGTATCCTATCATTTTGCCTTTTCATACTGTTCATGGGGCTCTCAAGGCAAGAATACTGAAGTGGTTTGCCATTCCCTTCTCCAGTGGACCACATTTTGTCAGACCTCTCCACCATGACCCGTCCATCTTGGGTGGCCCCACACACCATGGCTTGATTTCATTGAGTTAGACAATGCTGTGGTCCGTGTGATCAGATTGGCTAGTCTTCTGTGATTATGGTTTCAGTGTGTCTGCCTTCTGATGCCCTCTTGCAACACCTACCATCTTACTTGGGTTTCTCTTACCTTGGATGTGTGGTATCTCTTCACAGCTGCTCCAGCAAAGCACAGCTGCTGCTCCTTACCTTGGACGAGGTTGCCCCTCCTGACAAGGCAGGAGGGACAACCTCGTCCAAGATCAATTTCCTTCAGTTCAGTTCAGTTCAGTTCAGTTGCTCAGTCATCCAACTCTCTGCAGCCCCATGAACTGCAGCACGCCAGGCCTCCCTGTACATCACCAACTCCCTGAGTTCACTCAAACTTATGTCCATCGAGTCAGTGATGCCATCCAGCCATCTCATCCTCTGTTGTCCCCTTCTCCTCCTGCCCTCAATCCCTCCCAGCATCAGACTCTTTTCCAATGAGTCAACTCTTCGCATCAGGTGGCCAAAGTATTGGAGTTTCAGCTTTAGCATCAGTCCTTCCAATGAACACCCAGGACTGATCTCCTTTAGAATGGACTGGTTGGATCTCCTTGCAGTCCAAGGGACTCTCAAGAGTCTTCTCCAACACTATAGCTCAAAAGCATCAATTCTTCGGCACATCTGATGCCCTCTTGCAACACCTACCATCTTACTTGGGTTTCTCTTACCTTGGATGTGTGGTATCTCTTCACAGCTGCTCCAGCAAAGCACAGCTGCTGCTCCTTACCTTGGACGAGGTTGCCCCTCCTGACAAGGCAGGAGGGACAACCTCGTCCAAGATCAATTTCCTTCAGTTCAGTTCAGTTCAGTTCAGTTGCTCAGTCATCCAACTCTCTGCAGCCCCATGAACTGCAGCACGCCAGGCCTCCCTGTACATCACCAACTCCCTGAGTTCACTCAAACTTATGTCCATCGAGTCAGTGATGCCATCCAGCCATCTCATCCTCTGTTGTCCCCTTCTCCTCCTGCCCTCAATCCCTCCCAGCATCAGACTCTTTTCCAATGAGTCAACTCTTCGCATCAGGTGGCCAAAGTATTGGAGTTTCAGCTTTAGCATCAGTCCTTCCAATGAACACCCAGGACTGATCTCCTTTAGAATGGACTGGTTGGATCTCCTTGCAGTCCAAGGGACTCTCAAGAGTCTTCTCCAACACTATAGCTCAAAAGCATCAATTCTTCGGCACTCAGCTTTCTTCACAGTCCAACTCTCACCTCCATACATGACCAATGGAAAAACTATAGGCTTGACTAGATGGACCTTTGTTGGCAAAGTAATGTCTCTTAACCTCTTTCAAAAGAAACTACTGCAAATACAATGATTAACACAACACTAACCTTAGTAAACTCTCCATTCTTCTTTTTCCTTCCCAAAGAATGCCTATACAGGTCCATCAGGCACACACATGTAGACTCTAGGAATTGCTCTGACTACGTAACTGCATTCTTACTTAAATGTCTTCAAATTGCTACAGCTACACAGAAGAACAGGAGCTTTGCACAACAGGTGATTCTTTTGACAATGTAAAAACCTTAACCTTAAATATTTATACCTAACCATCACTATCACCATGCTTTATTTCGGTATCAGTTTAAAGATTAGGAATGAAGAAGTCAGTGAGGAAAATTTCCTTTTTAATAACATCAACTACTCTCCTTTTCCTGGTGACAATATTCTATCTCATACCAATAGTCTCCCAACAGTGCCATCACATATTTCTAAATTAAGAGAAAATGTTCATTGCAGTGCCCACAAAATGAGAAGAAACAGTGAAAGCTGCTGAAATATCTTGGCAGTGAGACTGCATCTCTTCCCAGAAGTCAATTCTGTGACAGATAAGGGGTAGCAGGCCATAGTAGCATTTATATCTGCTCTATCTTTAACTGAAGCAGGACTTTATGGATTCTTATTAGGGTTTTCAACTTAACTAATCATCATCCAGACACCTTGAATGATATGACTAGCTACCTGCTTTCTATAGTTCTTTCCCCTAAGCATAAAAACTAGGAAGGTAGGTGGAGGCTGAAGGGATGAAGGGATGTTCCAGCCTAAATGTTTGCAAACATTATCCAAAGAGCCCAGAGCCAAGTCATCCACAAAAATTAATGGAAGAAAGGTCTATCTCTATTAGTCATTTAAAAATGAGTATAAAAACGATGTTCATGATACATGCTAATCTTCAGGGGCTCTCAAGGCCTCCTCTATCCAATTTCAAAAGTCAGGGGAAAAAGAACTCTTTCAAGGACGTGAAGTTGAGGATGGAGCTTAAGTAAAGGAGTAAAGTGATTATAAATAGAACTGATCTGGGACAAAGGCCTTCTCTTTGAGAACTCTTATCTCTTTTCTAAAGTTCTCTCTTGGCTTCTTTATCTCAGGCAGTTGGTATTGTGAGACCTTTCTAGGAAAGACACTGACCTCGAGGGAGGCCCTTGGATGGTCAATGGAAACAGAATAGGGCCTAGAGGGAAAAATAATCTAATGGTCTTACTACTGCTACCCTGGTCCAGGCTTCAGACTAATAGGTCAAAAGATTCTCTCAGAAACCAGCCAGGTTAAGAAATGAGGCAGTGATTTGGACTCATATCCCTCTTTACTAATAAAATATTTATTGTTCTTAAATGTTCTTTAACAGATATAATTATAGATGCAGTTGGAAATAAAGCTATAAATATAAAAAGCTATTTTTATTTGCTCGATTAAATGACACTCTCCATCCCCTCTACACAAGATATTGATCAATGTTCACCACTAACTGAAGTCTTAGAGCTACTATACCCCTCTCTAGGAAGCTTGAACACTTCTGTTCTCATCTATAAAGTCATACACACACCAAAGTCTAACCTATTTATTCTCTAACCTATTTTTACATTATACAATGAATTTCATTAAATATAATCTAAGTTGAGTAAAGATTAGTGCAAAAGGAGAGGAAGTTAAAATAGAAATTAGGTCAGATGGCTTGAAAACTCTAAATTAAGGTGAATCATTTAAAAATACTATTGAATTAAACTGGTAAAAAAAATATTTCATTCCATCAATGAAATATTGATGGAAAAATCATAAAAATCTAAGGAATCCGATACTCAGATTGTTTCATGGTGTATAAAGTGAGCTCTGCTTTAAGAAAACAAAACTGCAAATTTCATATCATGTTTTATCAGTATTCCCTATGCATGGAAGATAAAGTCCAATTCTAACTAGAAGACTCATACTCAAAGAAAAGGATTTGTCCCTACATAAAACACTGGCAGACAAGAAAATATTAAGTTAAAATATATATGCATTATTCTTAATATTTTATCATTTTCTACTTTTTATTTTTATTAATAAACTATTTCAAAAAAGAAGGCTTTACTGTATCTCTATGCAGAGACTTACAGCTATATCTCTGGGACCTAACTGATCTAAGAATGGCACAGTAAACAGCCAAAACAAGATCTGCCATGTAGCAGACATGGAGACATGCTGCTCAGATTCCTCTTCAAGAAAGCACTCAACATCTAGGAACACAGAGAAAACATGTCATCAGCTGACAGCTTTCAAAAGTCACTTAGCCCTTTGGGGTCTACCTCAGTTTTAGAACCAAGATCACATTCTTTTCAAGGTGGTGCCTAGCTAATGGCTGATAAAGACTGTGGTAAAGGGCCTAGGCATTTTAGCCCAATGCAGAATTACTCCAGATGATGACTTTTCTGAGAGAGCTCCCCAATGGGCTGGCAGAAACTTCACAGGTCCATAATACAGTCTGATGACTCCCCTTGACCAGTCCTGCTCCCTTCCTTTTCCTTTCACAGGTGTTAAACCCAAATAAACCTTCTGGACTCCTAACTCCATCTTTCTGGAAAACCAAACCAGCACACCATATAATGGCACAACTAACAGAGGATACTCCACACATATACATGCTAGCTTAATTTGTGCCGGGTATTCTCACCACTAATGAACCCATCACTGGAAAAAAGTCATTAAGTGATAGTGAGTTTATGACAATAAAGAAACAATGTAACTGACTTTCCACAAAAGACAGGCTGGGTCTAGCGAATATGCCTTGGATGCCTACCTCAACGGATTGCCAGGGGTCCAGAGCTAACATTCAAATTGTACTGAGTACCATATATTAGGACCTGTCAGAAAAACAAGCCAGGTTTTCTATGCAAATATTAAGGACCACTTTCATATATTCCAAGAAAATGACCTTCAGTGATTTCTTCCCCTCCAAGTTGAGCTGAAACATGCTAATAGTTGTAGCTGGACTGATCTTAATAAATACTTAACACATTTGCTCAAACTGTGCCATCCAATCCAATACACATTTAAGCTATTGTGTGATATAAATGGTTTCTTACAGCTCTTTAATAGTGTGTTTCTCCCTTTCCTATGAATTCTGGATATTAATGACTCAATATACGTTTAAATATATGCATCATAGCCCCCAGGAAAGAAAGAAATAAGACTTGAGCATGGGAAAGAGGGTGCTTCAGCTCTGCCAAGGATTAAGTCAGACATGGTTACTGAGAGGAAAAGACAGTACGCACATTCTGATTTACTTTCTTCTCTCTCTTGGGCCTCTTCACACCTTGGCCAGAAAAAAGCCAAAAAAGCAGAACACAGGAATTTATGTAGCACTGTGGAATTGACAGAAGGCAGGTATGATATATTAGTATAGCAGAGAATCTGGCTTCTCCTGTACAAAGAATAGCTTGGATTGCCAAAGAAATTAAATTTGAGGCTTAAAGAATGTACATGTAAAATATCCACCAATGATACTAAACTCCTTAAGTGGTAAATCTCCTACTCTGTGAGACGTGGGTGCATCGATCATACCCAAGAGATCTCTTTTGGAAATGTCCTTTGGAACCAGATAATCAGTTATTTCCATCCAAGCTTTTTACTTTAAAACCTCATACTGAGATTAAAATTTAAAATAAAAATTGAGACAAGGACTTCCTACTGTTACAGTAATCACTAAAGAGGGAGATATTTAAGAAATTGGATAAGGGTGTTTCATGATTTATGGTTTTACTTGTTAACTGTATGACATTTTTAAAGTCCTAAAACAAATGGTCCTCTGTACATAATTTGAGTCAGTCATTGTAAAATCTATTTAAAAGAAACTAAAATCAGGTAGAGCCTATATTTATACCAGAGCTAAAATGCAAGAGCAATAATTTGGGTGAGTACCCCCAGACTCTGCCAGAATAATTAATAACAAAGTCCCTCCAACTTCTGCTCACTGTCTGATTCTGAAATCATATCCTGATTTTTAGATATCTGTTATAATAGCACCCCAAATCCAGTACCAAAATCTGTATTAGTTATCTATTGTTGTGTAATAAATTACCACATTATTTAGTAGTTTAAACAGAAAACATTTATTATCTCATAATCTCTATGGATCAGTTATTCAGGAGCAGCTTGGCTGGTAGATTTGGCCCAGGGTCTCTCACAAGATTGCACTCCAGATGTTGACTGAGCATGCAGCGATCTGAATGAAACCTTAACTGGGCTAAAGGATCCACCTCCAAGATGGCTCATATGCATGAGTCTTAGCAAGAGGCCATGACTAAGTCAGGTCCTTACTAGTTCTCAGAAAGAGGGCTCATGTACTCCCAGCAAGGGCTGCCATAAAGGGCTTCTCGAGTGTCTTTACAGTGTGGCAGCTGACTGGCTTTCCCCAGAGAGAGTAATCCCAGAGAAAGAGAAGCAAGGATGGAGTCTTTTAGTGCTGAAAGTTATGTACCATCAACTCTATTATATGCTATTCATTAAAAGTGAATCACTAAGGACAGCCTACTCTTTTAGTGGGGAGGTGGTATGAGGAATTAAATAAGCTTTATCTCTTGAAGAGAGGTATATTAAATTACCTGTGAACATACTTTAAAACCACTCCAGTGGAGTATTAGGTTTAGAACAGAAACTTATAAATCATTATTTAGTGATTTCATCCTTATCTTGGCCAAGGATTCAGATATCAACCAGAAAATAAAGACAGAGCTCTCTCAGATCAGCTCTAAGTTCAACATACCATTACCTAAAACCACGATAAGATATTACTACAACCTAATTTAGAATGACTAAATCTTTTTAAATAAAACATTGAAAATATCAAGTGTTTGAAAGGATCCAGAGCAATGGTAACAATCATGTATTGATGGTAGGAACACAAAATAGTACAGTCACTTATGAAAAGTCTGGTAGTTTCTTATGAAGTTAAACATATCTTTACCATGTGACCCAACAGTGTTACTCCTAGATACTTTCCCAAGTGAAATGAAAATTTATGGCCACACAAGAATTCATATGTGGGTTATGTTATTCAGAGTTCTCCAAAGAAACAGAACCGCGCGAGAGAGAGTGTGTGTATGTACGTGTCCACACATACAAACATATACATGAAGAGATTTATTATAAAGGGTTGGTGTTGTGATTACAGAAGTTAGCAAGTCTAAAATCTGCAGTGTAGGACAGCAGGTTAGAGATGATATTCCAGTTGGAGCCCAAAGGTCATCTGACTTAGAACCAGGGAAGAGCCAATGTTGCAGATAAGGTTCAAAGGCAATATGCAAGAGAATTCTCTCTGGAGGGGAGCTGGGGAGGGAGAAGAGGTAAAGTTGAAGGCCACCCTTTTCGTTCTATTCAGACTTTCAAGTGTGGAATGAAGCTCACTTATATGGAGAGTGATCTGTTTCACTCAAAACCTACTGATTTTCAGTGTTAATCTCATCCAAAACCAGCCTCACAGAAACACCCAGAATAATGTTAGACCAAATATCTGGGCACTTTGTTACCTGGACAAACTGATAACCAAAATTAACTACCACACTGTAGTTATAGAAACTTTACTCATGATCTCCAAAATCTAGAAATAATCCAAATATTCTTCAACTGGTAAATAATTAAACCATGACATATTTATACAATGGTATATCATTCACCAATGATTAATTACTGACATATACAACAACATGAATGTATCTCAAATACATTATGCTAAGTGAAAAAAGCCAACTGAAAAACCTATATACTATGTAATTGAATTTCTATGACTTTCTGGAAAAGGCACATGTTAAAATCAAAGGAAGTGTTAACTACAGTGGGGAACAGGAAAATTCTGAGAGTCATTGGAACAGTTCTTTATCTTCATTACACTAGTGCTTATATGACTGTGTTTGTCAAAACTCACACAAATGGGCATTCACTAAAATTTACAGACATAATTTACTGAATATAAATTAAACATAAAATAAATGAAAAATCAAATCAACCACTTTACTCCTCATACATAAGGAACTGTATTGCGTACACCTTAAAACCCACATCCACAGCTATGGTAAACAATGGCTATTGACAAATACTAAACATCAACCAATTATTATCCTTGTCTCTGCATGAGTGTGTGCTAAATTGCTTCACTCGTGTCCAACTCTTTGCAATCCTATGGATTATGGTTCGCCAGACTCCTCTGTCCATGAGATTCTTCAGGCAAGAATACTGGAGAGGATTCCCATGCTGTCCTCCCGCAGATCTTCCCAACCCAGGGATTGAACTCACCCATGTCTCTGCGTCTCTTATGTCTCCTGAATTGGCAGGTGGATTCTTTACCACTAGCACCACCGGAAAGCCTTTCTTGTCTCTGCATCTCACCCAAATTGCCTGTTCCCAGCCGTTAATGTGAGAATCCTCACTGGTTACATGAAGTGCCATTGAACATCTCCTAGGTCTCTGCTTAGCTTACACAAAATCCAAGCCAATCACTTCTAATCAGTCCTCAATTAAAGAAATTTTAAAAGCACACACCACAGCAATCAAAGAGTCAAAAACTTCATTCACCATTCAAAAAAAGGGCGAGTCACCTCTAAAATGGCTACTCCTAGCTCCTGAAAATTAACCACAGCTGTTGATGAAAACTAGCCCAACTCCACAGGAAAGCCACAAAGCTGGCAACCTAAAAAGAGCAATCTGTCTCCCTGAACAACTTTTAATCATGATCCCTCAAGAACTCAAGGCCAAAGCTAACATACCATCCCCTGTCTGCTAAAACCTCACCATGGTTTACATACACCACTCTGGCATCTTCCAGAGGCAGTGGCCACACTTGTCCCTAATAAACCACTAAGCAGTTCACAATGAGGAATAGAGTCTAATAATAATAATAAAAACTCAAAAAATGCTGAAGGAGAAGGAAAAATATATCCACACAAATAAACTATAAGTGATTATACATCAGCAAAGAAAAATGGAGTTGCCAGCAATTATTTTAGCCTAAGACAGTGTGGCTGGAAACTTGGATGTAGTTGGTGCTGTGAAATAAAGAAATACGTCAGTTCTCTTTCTCATCACAGCCTTCTCTCCAGCTTCCTCACCTTGTCAACCCATCTCAAGAATTTCTTCTCAAGACTAGATGATCAACTCATATTGGGCTTTCATATCTTGTAGAGGCTCCATGACCTTCATTATGCTTCTCTCATAATATTTCTTTGAGGTTTGGCACAGATATCCCAAAACCCATGTTTCAGATCTTTGATACAACAATTTTTTTCCTAGTTGTCATATTTAAATAGTGACCCACTGTCTCTCATTTGAGCTGATTCATAATATGCCTTCATTTTTGTCACTCGTCAAGCTTTCTCTGGCCTGGGACTTTTTGCTGCCTAAATAAAAGAATCTAGTTAATTAGAGTGTTATATAGTCTCTATAGAAATCATATCACTGCCATAAGCTAATTAAATATATTTGCTGGATCAGGATCATAAAATTTCAACCTTTACACAAACAAGCATTTTAATACTCTAGGACACATCTTCAAAAATAGTGTCTCAAAGAAACACACTATGATAATACCTTCCATTCAGTATTTTTAATGGACTTTATTGAAGTATAATTTTTACACAATAAAGTTCACTAAATTTAAGGACATAATTCAGTGTTTGGACAAATGTATACGGTCATATACTAGCCCCAAAATCAAACAGAACATTTTATCATCTCAAAAACATTCATGTCTCTTTGCTGTCAGATCTCCTTCCCACTGGCTCATCACTGGCTACCCCCAATCTTTATAATGTCACCAGAGTTATTCCTTTATAAAATGTCATATAAATAAAACCACACATTGCCTAGCCTTTTGCACCTGTCTTCTATCACAGAGAATGTTTTTGAAATTTTGTTGCTGTATCAGTAAATTTTTTCATTTTGTTGTTGAGTAGTATTCCACTGTTTAGAAATATCACAATTTCTGTATCCATTCACTACCTGATTGACATTTAGATTATTTCCAGTCTGGGGATATTATAAATAAAGTACCTATAGATGTTCACAGAAGAGCTTTTGCATTGACATGTATTTTTATTTCTCAGAGGTAAATATCTAGGAAAGGAATTAGCAGATCATGTAACTATAGCCATTCTAATTTTAGTCATTCAGGGAGGGAGGGGTGGATGTGAGTGTGCTTAGTCACTCAGTCATATCTGACTCTCTGCAACCCTTTGGATTGTAGCCCATCTAGCTCCTCTGTCCATGGGACTTTTCAGGCAAGAAAAGTAGGGTAGAGTGGGTTGCCATTTCCTACTCCAGGTGATCTTCCCAACGAAGAAATCAAACTTGAGTATCCTGGGTCTCCTGCACTGCAGACAGATTCTTTACCTGCTGAGCCATCAGGGAAGCACAGGGAATGGGTAATGGCATCTAACTGCAGTCTCTTATTTCTCTTATAATTAATTATAATGAGCATACTTCCATGGCATAACTGCCACTGACATAGCTTTCTGGTAAAGTGTCTATCAAAATATTTACCCATTTATTTATACAGTTTTTTGTCTTCTTGAACTGAAAAAGTTTTAACATATTAAGTTTCAAGTCCATTCAGAGATATACGTATTGGGACTACTTTCTCCCATGTCTATGGCTTACATTTGCAATTTCTTAACAGTGTCTTTTAAATAAGTTTTTTCTTTTTTTAATGAAGTCTAATTTGCCAAGGTAGCATTTTGTGACCTCCCAAGAAAAATCTTCATCTAATATTAAGTCACAAGGACGTTTGCCTATAGTTTCTTCTAGAAAGTTTACAGTTTTCTTTCTTCTATTTAGATCTCTGATCCAGTTGAATAATCTTTTTTTTAATTTTGAAGTAAAAGTCATATAAAGGTTTGATGTTTGCAAATAAATACCAAATTATTTTAGCACCATTTTTTGGATATAATATTATTTCCCTTATTAAATTACCTTGGCATATTTGTTGAAAACCAATTAGCCGTATAAATGCGGGTATATTTCTAGATTGTCTCTTCTGTTCCATTTATCCACAGGTCTGTCCTTAAAGCAGTAGCACATTGTTTTAATTACTACAGTTTTACTGTTGTCCTTAAATCAGGCTGTATAAATCCTATAACGTTGGTCTTCTTTTCCAAACTGTTTTGGCTATTTAAGATCCTCATATTTCCATATATATTTTATAATCAGGTTGCCAGATTCTATTTTAAAAAATAACCTTCTTCTAGAATTTTTAGTGGAGTTGTTGTTTAGTCAATCAGTTTTGTCCGATTCTTTGTGACCCCACAGACTGTAGTCCACCAAGCTCCTTGGTCCATGGGATCTCCCAGCCAAGAATTCTGGGAGTGGATTGCCATTTATTTCTCCAGGACATCTTCCCAACATAAGGATCGAATCCACATCTCTATGATTTTTGCATTTCAGGCAGATTTTTATCACTGAGCAACATGGCAGCCCCCTTTTTGGGATCACATTGAATAATAGATCAATTTGAGAGGAAATAACACCTTATAATCTTCTGATACATGAGCAGAATCGCTCTTTATTTAAGTCTTCTTTATTTAAGTGTTCTTTAGACTTTGTAGCATTTTGCAATTTGGGACATACAGACGTTGCACATATTTTTATATATTTATTCCTAAATATTTCATATTTTATGCTATTATAAATGGTACTATTTCTAATTATTCATTGTTAATACAGAGATAAAATTTATATTTATAAATTGAAATCTTGTGATCTTTTTTAACACATGTAGGTTTTAAAAGCTCTTTTGTAAATTCTGTTTTCTCCATAGACAACCGAATTGTCTCCAAAGAAAAACAGTTGAATGTCTTCCTTTCCAATATACTATTCATTTCTAGTAATAGTGCGGATCTCTAGTAACAATGAGGAATAGTAATGGTAAGAGAAAACATACTTGCCTCCTTTCTAATCTCAGAGGAAAGCATTTGGTCTTTCAAGGAGTTTTACATCTATCTTCATAAAGCCTAATGGTTTATCATTTCGTTTTATTACAATATCTTTAGTTGATATAATGATCAGAATAATGCAGGACTACTAAAGTAAATTGTGAAGCCCCTTCACTTATTTACTGGAAGAGTTTGTATACATTAGTCTTATTTGTCCCTCAAAAAGCTTGGTAGAATTCACAAGAGAAGGCATCTGGGTAGGTAATTTTCTTTAAAGGAAGGTCTTAACTACAAATTCAAATATGTGTGTGTGTGTATACATTCTCATAGTATCTATTTTTAAATAAATCTAGTAGATTATATCTTTTAAGAAATTTGCCTAGTTCATCTCTACATTGTAGACCATATGGCATAAAGCTGGATGGATAATATATCTTATCCATCTAATGCCTATAGTATTGGTAAGGATGTCGCTGGTTACATTCCTGAAATTGGTAATTTGTGCCTCTTTTTCTTTTTTCACTAATCAGTCTGACTTGAAAATTATCTATTTTATTAACATATGGTTTTTAACATTCTCTAGACTTTGTTTTGTATTCCACTGAGTTTGCTCTTTTCATACTTATTTCGTTCCTTCCTTTGTTCAATTTGTTCTTGTTCTTCCAGTTTTTCAAGATGGAAGTTTGAATCACTGATTTTGGGACCTCTTTTTTCTAATACAAATATTTAAAAGCATAAATTTCCCTCTAAGCAATGTTAAGACTTCTTTCCACAAATATTGGTAGGTTGCAATTTTATTCACTTCAAAACCTTTTCTCATACATCATGTCTTTTCTTTCTGGGCTCATGAGTTATTTAGTTCTGTAACATTTGATTGATTAATTGGAGATATTCTAGATATCTTTCTGGTATTCATCTCTAGTTTAAATCTATTATGATGAGAGAACATATTTAAAATGTGAGATACCCTTTGTAGCCCAGAATACTATCTATCTTATAAATGTTCTATGTATATGGAAAAAAATACATATTCTGTTGTCATTAGGTGAGATGTTTTATACTATCAATTAAGTCAAATTGGCTATTAATATTTTTCAAGTTTTCTGTATCTTATTGATTTTCTACTTATTTTCTATCTACTTGTTCTATACATTAGTAAGAGTAAGAATCATCAGTATATTTGATTACATTGTGGGTTTGTCTGTTTTTCTTTTTTAATCAGTTATCATTTGTTTCTTCATTTAGTTTCAAAGTCTATTATTAGGTATATAGATATTTACTTTGAACTGCACAGTCCCCTTGATGAGTTGATCCTTTTGTTATTTTGAAATGAAAATCTACATTATCCCTGGTAAAACTCCTTGCTCTGAGTCTGTATTAGTACGGCTATGAAATTTTAGCCCATTTTTCTTAAAATGTCCTTTGTGATTCCTGTCTCTCCTCTCTTCCTGGGACTCCAATTATACATATGTGAAACCATTATTATCCACAGCTCACTGAAGCTCTGTACATTATATTTCTCTAATTTTCCTTTTGGATCATTGTTACATATTCAAACTCACTGATCTTTATTCCCAAGGTCAGATACTCAAATGTATTTTGTAACGAAAGTACTGAGTAGGAGAATAACATACAGAATGCATTTTTTCATTGTGATTAACATAACCAAATGTACAGAATTTTTCTGAAAAAAATGATTCAAGAAAATTCCAAGAGATCAATACAGAAATTCAGATACAAAGAGATCAAAGGTTACATGGGACTGTTGCACAGAGAACTGAAATAAAAAGAAGTGTGAAGCAGATATTTCAAAGGGAAATTTATAAAATGTGAGAGTATATAAAAATACCAAGAGGGATATATCAAGATTAAATTGTTTCAAGTCTTAGTGACTACAGAAAGGATGATATCATATAGGAGACGTACATATAGCTTAGATAAGAAAAGCAATAAAAATAAATTTTAAACTAACCTCAGATATACAGATGACACTACCCTAATGGCAGAAAGTGAAGAGAAACTAAAGAGCCTCTTAATGAAGGTGAAAGGAGAGTGAAAAGGCTGGCATAAAACTCAACATTCAAAAAACTAAAATGGCAAACAGATGGGGAAAAAATGGAAACAGTGACAGACTTCATTTTCTTGGGCTCCAAAGTCACTGCAGATGGTGGCTTCAACCATGAAATTAAACATGCTTGCTCCTTGGAAGAAGAGCTATGACAGTCTAGTGAAATTGCTCAGTCGTGTCTGACTCTTTGCAACCCCATGGACTGTAGTCTGCCAGGCTCCTCTATCCATGGGATTCTCCAGGCAAGAATACTGGAGTGGGTTGCCATTTCCTTCTCCAAGGGATCTTCCCAACCCAGGGATCGAACCCAGGTCTCCTGCATTGCAGGCAGACGCTTTATCCTCTGAGCCACCAGGGAAGCCCTAGATAGCATATTAAAAACCTAGAGAGCATATTAAAAAGCAGAGATATCACTTTGCTAACAAAGGTTCATACAGTCAAAGCTATGGTTTTTCCAGTAGTTATGTACAGATGTGAGAGTTTACAGACCATAAAGAAGGCTGAGCATCAAAACATGCTTTTGAACTCTGGTGCTGAAGAAGACTCTTGAGAATCCCTTGGACAGCAAGGAGGTCATACCAGTCACTCCAAAAGAAAATCAACCCTGAATATTCACTGGAAGAACTCATGGTAAAGCTGAAGAAGCTCCAATACTTTGGCCACCTGATGCTAAGAGCCAACTCATTGGAAAAGTCCCTGATTCTGGGAAAGACTGAGGGCAGGAGGAAAAGGCAGCGGCAGAAGATGAGATGGTTGGATGGCATCACTGACTCAATGGATGTGAGTTTCAGCAAATTCTGAGATATAGTAAAGGACAGGGAAGTCTGGTGTGCTGCAGTCCATTGGGTCACAAAGAGTCAGACATAACTGAGTGACAACATTTACAGGGAAATATACAAGTGTATCATAGAAGAAATTAGGTATAAATAAGTGAGGTTCAGGTGAAAAGTCAAACCTAATACTTACACAATGACACCACCCTTATGGCAGAAAGTGATGAGGAACTAAAAAGCCTCTTGATGAAAGTGAAAGAGGAGAGTGAAAAAGTTGGCTTAAAGCTCAACATTCAGAAAACGAAGATCATGGCATCCAGTCCCATCACTTCATGGCAAATAGATGGGGAAACTGTGGAAACAGTGGCTGACTTTATTTTGGGGGGCTCCAAAATCACTGCAGATGGTGACTGCAGCCATGAAATTAAAAGATGCTTACTCCTTGGAAGAAAAGTTATGACCAACCTAGATAGCATATTCAAAAGCAGAGACATTACTTTGCCACCTAAGGTCCATCTAGTCAAGGCTATGGTTTTTCCAGTAGTCATGTATGGATGTGAGAGTTGGACTGTGAAGAAGGCTGAGCGCTGAAGAATTGATGCTTTTGAACTGTGGTGTTGGAGAAGACTCTTGAGAATCCCTTGGACTGCAAGGATATCCAACCAGTCCATTCTGAAGGAGATCAGCCCTGGGATTTCTTTGGAAGGAATGACGCTAAAGCTGAAACTCCAGTACTTTGGCCATCTCATGAGAAGAGTTGACTCATTGGAAAAGACTCTGATGCTGGGAGGGATTGGGGGTGGGAGGAGAAGGGGACGACAGAGGATGAGATGGCTGGATTGCATCACTCACTCAATGGACATGAATCTGAGTGAACTCCAGGAGTCGGTGATGGACAGGGAGGCCTGGCATGCTGTGGTTCATGGGGTCGCAAAGAGTTGGACATGACTGAGTGACTGAACTGAACTGAACTGACCCCTGAGTCTCAACTTTTTCACCTGTAGAGTCTGGCTGTAGGAGAAGAGGTGGTTGGTGCGCAGGACAATATTTTGAAAGTATAATGTAGGACAACTTTCTTTGATCTCAAAAGCACAATCTCCTCAACTTGCCTTTCCCCAAAGACAGGAAAGAAAAAAAAAAATACTCCACTAAATCATACCAGAATTCACCCAACAGATAGAACATTTATATTTTAACATTAAAACTCATCTTAATTTGCTAAAAACTGGATGGCTTTCACCCAACACAATTGATGGATATTTTGTTTGAAAACATACAACACAAAAAATTACCTGAAGCCTGTAGAACAGTTAATCTGTGGGCTTCTGAGAATTACTTCACAGCTACTTTTTGCCAATTTTCATGAGACAACTAACTGGTCATGCCAAAATTTGTATAATTTTATCAAAACATCTCCACATTTTTATTCATTTCAGATGAATCAACACAAAAACTAGCAAAGCCCTATTTTAAACTAGTTCCAGTACACTTCCTTCATTTCCCATTCCAATATAATTAGGCATAATTAAGAGCTATCAAGAATATCCATGATTGCTTGAGTTGAGTCCTACAATAAGTGGGAACCAATCACAAAGGAAAGATTCCCTTTGGGACTCCCTTCAGGAAAGATGACTATTACAGGATTACCTTTTAAGGGCTAACTAATAAACATTAATTTAAGGAATCTGAATATTGTAATCTGTCCCTTGGTTCCTGTTTCATAGGATCAGTCACATTGGTGTTCTCCAGACTCACCTCATGAACTCCAAACTTGTCTATTTCAAGGTGGCTGGCATCCATTGCACTGTTTCACCCCAGCATTCAGTAACTGCCCTGCACTGCTTCAAGCCATATCCCAGCAGGTCCTGCCAAGTTGATTCTTTCTCACCTCTTAGAAATATCACCCCCTCTTTCCACCTAACTCTCCAGAAATTTGCTAAGAAGCTATTATATTAATATAGAATATGTTCCTGTCATACAATGTTATGACCAGTGATAGAAAGAACACATCTGGAGTCTGATGGACCTGGATTCCAATCGTGACTCTGATGAATACTAGCTGTGAAGAGAATAAGGTGCCTTAGACTCTCTGACCCTCATTCATTGTTTCTGTTCAGTCACTAAGTCGTGTCTGACTCTTTTGTGACGCTATGGATTGTAGCCTGCTGGCTCCTCTGTCCATGGGATTTCCCAGGTGAGAATGCTGGAGCAGGTTGCCATTTCCTTCTCCAGGGGATCTTCCCAACACAGGGATCAAACTCATGTCTCCCGCATTGCAGGTGGATTCCTCACCACTGAGCTAGCGGGGAAGCCCCTCCTCATCCATAGAGTGGTGCTAACAACACTACTGCTCATCAGGTGTACGTGAAGATTGAAAATGCTGAGTGTATCATAGTACAGGACTGGTCGAACCATCCGTCCAACAGCTGGGCACTTAGTACGATTATTAATGGAAAGGATACATGCTGTAGAGTCATCATTAGTTCAAATCATGGCTCTGCATTTCAGCTTCATTTGTAAAGTGGGGCTGATACCGACTCGCATACAGATTTGGTGTGAACATTAGAGATAAATATATTAAAATCCTTGGTAAAATGCCTGGTGAAGAGCAAGTGTTCCATGGATGGCAGCCATTGCAAAAATTACACGTAGAAAGTGACTTTGGTTGTGAGACATATGCCGCAAGTATCAAGTTGTTAAAAGTTTTAAAGACTTTTGACACCTTTCAGTGCCGCTGTTCTCACTCCGACACGATCTGAGAGCTGTGGAGGAGAATTTAGTCAAAAGTGCATGCAGCCTCTCTCATCCTCCATCTTCTAACAAGGCTCTGCCTCTATCGGCTCAGTTCTTTTCCCTTCTCTGTCTCAGAGCAGGGTTCTGTTGCCAGGCAAGTTCTCGGGGACTTCTGTAGTCCAGAAATGAAAGAAAGAAGGAAGGTGCATGAGGTACAGTGGGGGAAGGGTCTGGGGAAGACTTTCGAGGAGCTGAGGGATGGTGGGGAAGGAGATGAAGTAGGGAGAGAATTGCCTGAAATAATGTTTTATGTATCATCTTCTGAATACTCAGGGAAAGTGACCACCTCAATTAAAAAAGAAGAACGGGAAGAATAAGGAGAAAAGAAGACTCTCCCATTGTTGGACCATGCCCTCTCAGTGCCAGTGCTCTGAGGCTGGGCCAAATGAGTTGTGGCTTCTGTGTGCATGCAGGCTAGGCCCCTCCAGTCGTGTCTAACACTTTGTGTCCCCCTGGACTGTAGCCCACCAGGCTCCTCTGTCCATGGGATTCTCCTGGCAAGAATACTGGAGTGGGCTTCCATGCTCTCCTCCATGGGATCTTCCAGATCCAGGGATGGAACCCGTGTCTCCTGTGGCTCCTGCACTGCAGGCAAATTCTTTACTGCTGAGTCATGGGCTTCTATTGGGCAATAAATACTAGGGACTGAAAACTTCCCCTGCTCCTAAGGGCAGACATGCCAGAGGAAATCAGGCTCAGCATAAAGACAGGGGCTACTTGATCTCCTAAGTGGGTGGCCATTTGAGGGAAATAACTTTAGAACTCAACACTCTGGAGCAACCAGAGGCAGACAACTAGTTTGCCAATGGGTGTGACAAGGAAGAAAGGCCTCACAAGTAAAAGCAGAAAACCAAGGAATCAGGTAACCAGGAAGGGACCTTTTAATGGGTTGGGCCTCAGAATCCATGTCCCTTGGTGCACCTGGAGACAGACGGGAAGCGGCAGGAGCTTCATGGCTACTGGACCCAGTGCCAGGATAACATGAGCTGAGTACAGGAAGTAGCACTGGCCGCCCCAGGGCAGAGCAGTGCACGCAGCGGGTGACTGCAGGAGACAGAACTTGGGAGAGCAAAGGAAGCGATGTGGAAGAGGGCAGGAGAAGGGAAGTCAGCTTACTGAGCTGTGTCACCAAGGCAGGAAAGGGCTGTGCAGTGGATATTTTCCATCTGCCCTTCCAGAGCCAACATGCTCCATTCTCCACCCTGCTCCGTGTCCTGGGAGTCTGTGGGCCACATCGGTGGCTCTCTCGTCCTCAGGCTTCTGGTTGAGTTGAGTTAATGCTGGCGACCAGCAAGAGCTTGGGCTGCAAGAGAGGGAGGGCAGCAGTTTGCTCCTTCCTCTGTTCTGACCTTAGACTATGTTTGGTTTTGCTCCCCTCTGGTGGCAACAGGTTGGCTGTGTCCTTCCTGGAAGACAGCAGCACCTCACCTGTTGGCTGTCCCCTTCCTGCAGCTGCTTCTGGAACCTGCTGCCTTCCCTGCTGCCTCAGGGCCCAGGGACAGGAAGTGACTAGTTGTTGCTGTTTGCTGGTGCTTCATGCTCTCCCGTTTGTTTTCTTAAGCCTGCCCACACGTCTGAAGATACACCCTTAATTAAACTCTCTTCAATTACTTGGCTAGAGTATACCATCTGCTCCCTTCCCGGACTCCATCTGACAGACCCAGGTAAGATAATAACTGCACAGTGAGAAAATGCAGAGGGAGTGTATCAACCTCCTGCAGAAGGCAGAGCAGGAGAGGAAATATGAAAGCAGAAGCGAAACACTGGACCAATGACCTTGGGTTAGAGGGTGTTTATTAACTTCATGTTAATACAATTAGATTCATGATAATATGATGTATTTGTAATTATTGTCAGTGACGACTTTTTCTTTTGTAAAATAAGCCAGTATTATAGTTCACAGGATTCTTCATTCTTCGAATGAGTTGATATGCATGATCACACCAAAGAGAGAGACTTAGGTTCAAACCCCTTTTCACCACTTATTATGCTAACTTACTTTACTTTTCTATGCCTCAATGTTCACCTCTGAAAAATGGGGGCCATAGTATCTTCTTCACAGTAAATTATTTTTATTTTAGATTAATTAATTTTAATTGGAGAATAATTACTTTACAATAGTTTGATGGTTTTGCCATACATCAGCATGAATCGACCACAGGTATACACGTGCCCCCCCCCCATCCTGAACCCTCCTCCTAACACCAGATGTGTATAAGAGACAGATGTTTGACTTNTAGATTAATTAATTTTAATTGGAGAATAATTACTTTACAATAGTTTGATGGTTTTGCCATACATCAGCATGAATCGACCACAGGTATACACGTGCCCCCCCCCCATCCTGAACCCTCCTCCTAACACCCTCCCCACCCTATTCCTCTGGGTTGTCACAGAGCACCAGCTTTGGGTCCCCTGCGTCATGCATTGAACTTGCACTGGTCATATTTTAGATATGGTAATGTACATGTTTCAGGGGTATTCTCTCAAATCATCACACCCTCGCCTTCTCCTGCTGAGTCCAAAGTCTGTTCTTTACATCTGTGTCTCCTTTGCTGCCCTGGATGTAGGATGATCACTAGCATTTTTCTAAATTCTCTATGTATGTATTAATATATAGGATCTGTTTTTCTCTTTCTGACTTCACTCTGTATAATAGGTTCCAAGAAATGACAGTTGTTCTTCTTATTCTTATATGTCATCATTTCCTTTTTTACTGCAAGTCTCAGTTGAAGAAATCTAACAAGATTGTGGTTTGATCAAAGGTGCTTAAATCTGGGCAAACCTGATCAGTCCCTTCCGCTCTGATTTAGACCTAGATGAAGATGGTTCTGCTCAGCTCCACCTATACGCACATTGCTGGCACAGATGCTGTGGCAGAGACCCAGCAAACAGCGCCTCCGTCACACTTCTCTTTGGAGGAAAAAAATGAGCTTCAAAGTATTTATTTTTTTTCAGAAATACATTCTAAATCAGATCCATTCATGTCACACCCCACACTTTAAATCTTTAAATTAATCAAAGTCCTGGGAATTACTCCTGAAAATTCTAATAAACTAGTGATACAGAACTTTCAAACCCTAATATGACTCAAAAATTCAGTTTCACAAGCTTATCTTTCTTTTGTACCATGTTCTCCATAGCGAACATTCTTGAGACATTTGCTCAAGATCTGCTCTGCTGGAAAAGTGAAATGTTGGCCACAGAGAATATCCTAATCTGAGTTCTGTTCTTTTGTGAAGCATCCTACAAGCCACAATATTTGGAACATTCCCATACTTTTATTCATTCATTCAATAAATACTTGCTGAGTGCTATGCACTGACTTAGTCTCTGGGAGATCTCCAGGAAATAAAACACACAGAAACTCACACTCTGATGAAGTTTATGCTCTAAACACAAGACTAATATATTTTCCTCATCTTTTCTATATCTTGGTTTAGCAAAATGTACTGAATTTTCAATGAATCTAGTGTTTCCAGATAAAATATAGGATATCCAGTTAACTTTGGATATCAGATCAACAACAAATTTTTTTTAATTGTAAGGATGTCACAAATATTATACCTGACCTAAGATACTCCTTGGACATATTTATATGAAAAATTATTTTTTTTATCTGAAGTCTAAATTTAGCTAAGTCTGGCAGCCCCCAAAGGGCCTCTGCTCTGCTTACTAAGTGACTTTAGTGCATGTCTGTTTCTAGACCTAGGTTTGCTTGTATATTAAATGAAGGAGCTGATCCAAGAGACATTTAAGGTCCCTTTCAACTCCCTGACTCCAGTTCTTCTCTAAGCAAGAGATATTGTTATCATATACAACCACCCCCTCTCCTCCATTCATCCACTTTAAAATTGGCTGCCCAGGCTCTGGCACTACCCCAGCACTCTCTTCTTTCCTCTGTACCCCTTGAAATCCCCAGCTCCATGCTGGTTGACTCAACTGAGAATTAATGCCAAATGCCCTAACATTTTACATTCCACAAAGTATTTTCACACATAGTACGGTATTTTTGATAAACCCAATTTCTCTCCTACATCCCATCCAAAAAGTTTTGCTGAAGTTGTCTTTCATGCCGCTGTATAAGTAATCTTTCTTGTCCACGTCTGCAGGCATTAGCAACCTTCTGAGAGACTTTCTCTAAATAAGTCTGCTTCACCTTTGAAGATCTTTCCAGGGTTCCTGGCTGTATCAGTGCTGTAATGTTCAGTGCCTCTCCCTCGGCGGTCACTGGAGCTTCCTCTTTAGCTCTTTCTGTTCTCAGGAGGGACTTCTTGCCTCCTCCCATGACAGGCCCTGTTCTTTCTCCTGCAACTCCAGTCCCCTGAGGGGCCCACTGGAAGCCTGGACCACGAAGGCCCTGGCCACTCAGAGGGGTCCCTGCATCAGCAGCATCCCACTTCCCGTGAGCTTGTTAGTAAACACACTCTTGGACCCTGCCTGAGAGTGCTGAAGCGGAATTGGCCTTTTTAGGTTTGAGAAGCACTGGATCAGAACATCTCTAGTCAGGCCTGATCTTTCCATATCTTCCTGGGAGATCTGAAGAAGATAATTTTGTCTCTATTTATTAGACTAAACCAAGGGCAATGGTTCCTAACCTTGTTTCTGCCAAGGTATATCCACAGAATGACACAAACTGCTGGAAAGAAGAGAGGCTCACCTCTGCAGTGTCCCATCCTGCCCACCCCACACATGTCTTTTGCAAGTCACTCTTTAGCATCAGCTACTATGTACACAGAATGACTGCTGTGGGGTGGCAGGAAGAAACAACCCCTCCAGTCTCAGTAACTGTAACACTGTCGCCTCTGTACATGTGCAACAGGAACATATGAATTATGATCTTCCATCCTTTACAGGCTGCTGATGTGACCAAATAAATTGACTCATTTTGAAAATGGGGATAGTAATGCAGTAATGAATTATTTCTGATACAGAGATGCTTAATGAATAATTTAAAAGCACTTTACAACTTCAGGGGCCTCAGAGCTTGATAACTAATAAAAACGACCCAGCGTTCCAATGGCATTTTTACCTTCGTGTTCTGCTCTGCAGAGCTATTCTTGGAACTGATAAACATATAACATCATTCCAAATACTTTTTATGAAATAATCACAAGGTACAGAAAGATTCACGGGACCAGCAAAGCAATAACTGCCTGTCTTGATAAACAGACATTTGGTCGTTATAGCTTCTTCTACTACAAGGAACATAGCCAAACAAATGTAGAGAAACCAGGTTTTTAATCTGACTGTAGTATTAGTCTTAGAGTAATAAGATACTGAAATGCAGAAAAAGAATGCTTCTATATGCTGAATTCTCAAATAACCCAATTTTATGGAATCAAAAGTTAAAATACATTACCTTTTTTCCCTAGAAGAACAATGTCAAGAAAAGAAGTATCAGTGGCCCAAGTATATATGGAGGCTAAAAAATCAAGATAATGATTAATAAATAGACACATTTGGGCACCTCATGCGAAGAGTTGACTCATTGGAAAAGACTTTGATGCTGGGAGGGATTGGGGGCAGGAGGAGAAGGGGACGACAGAGGATGAGATGGCTGGATGGCATCACTGACTCGATGAACGTGAGTCTGAGTGAACTCCGGGAGTTGGTGATGGACAGGGAGGCCTGGCATGCTGTGATTCATGGGGTCACAAAGAGTCAGACACGACTGAGCGACTGAACTGAACTGAACTTACATTAAAATATAGAAGTTTACTTTAGTGTTATACTCAAGGATTGAAACTCAAAGAAATAGCCAATTGTTAAGAGAGATACAAGAGAAAATAATTTCTTAAGGTTTAAATTCAGTATTATTATTATTAAACTTTACACAGGAGTTTACTATGAATCTTTGTGAACTCATAGCCATGCAGATCTTTTATCAGGTTTAAAGTTCATTACACTCAGGATAATTAAAGTGGTGTCCTTAAAATGACAAACCTAGACAGCATATTAAAAAGCAAAAACATCACTTTGCTGACAGAGGTGCATATAGTCAAACTCTTGCCTTTCCAGGAGTCATGTATGGATGTGACAGTTGGACCATAAAGAAGGCAGAGCACCGAAGAACTGTTGCTTTCAAGCTGTAGTGCTGGAGAAGACTCTTGAGCGTCCCTTGGACAGCAAGATCAAATCAGTCCATCCTAAAGGAAATCAACCCTGAATACTCAATGGAAGGAGTGAGGCTGAAGAGGATGCACCAATAGTTTGGCCACGTGATGCTAAGAGTCGGCTCACTGAAAAAGACCCTGATGCTGGGCAAGACTGAAGGTCAAAGTAGAAGAGGGTGAGAGAGCAGGAGATGGTCGGATGGTATCACCAATTCAATGAACGTAAACTTGGGCAGATTCCAGGAGATAGTGAGGGATGGGGAGGCCTGGCATGCTGCAGTCCTTGGGGTTGCAAAGAGTCAGACACGACTTAGCGACTGAGCAAAAACAAGAACCCCTTAAAGCTGGTAAAGAGATGACAGATTCACTGCTGGACTAAAGAGAGTGGAGCAGCCCTCAGCTTAGCTTCAGGAACGCTTTTTTTTAAAACCCTGGATTTGTATCACTGAAGTGGCTGTGCAAATACTAGTCACCAATTCCAGTAAGTTATAAAATTCACTTATAAAATATGCATTTAATTTGAGAGAAAATGCAAAATTGCCCATGAATTGATATTTTAAAGTTAAGAGACACCCTACTGAGCATGTTGGCATATTGCCACAGTGTTTCCACAGCAGGAATTGAATAAAATATTTTAGGAAAGGAAAAGAAATTGGAGTTGAGAGTTTTTAAAGTACAGTAGTTACAGACTTTTGAAAGAAGACATTTGTGAGCTTTAGCTTATCTTTTTACCCCTTGACTCATTCTATTTTTTTTTTAATTGCTTTTTTTTCTGTTATTTCTTGAAGGCCATATGATTCTTGCTTTTGTATGTGGACAATCTGGGTTGGCTGACAGTGCTAGGGAATGATGAGATCACAGCTAGAGTGACAATATTCTCATAGGACAGGGAGCTTTACTGTTTCATTGACTGCACCTCTGACTAGGGTGACCATATAATTTATCATCCAACTAGGGACATTTTGAGAGTGGAAGGAAGTGCAATTAATCGTTGAATTGGCAAAACTTAAAAAAAAAAAAAACTATTAAAAGAAAACATAGGCATAAGTCTTCATGATTTTGAGTTTAGTCACCTACTTCTCATCTCACCAACTTATCTGACCAACTCAATTTCCAGCAAATGACTGGTAAAGTAATTTGATCAATTTCACACTTACACTGTTTGAAAACACAAGTCAAAAATTATATCCTAATAATAAAGTAGTCAGGAAAGAATTTCCAGATAATTAGAAAAAAATGGATTCATTTAGAAATATTATGCACAATGGTTTCTGTACTACTTTTCAATAAGCCCTGAATCAGCAGAACTGTGTTTTATAGTAGGTTAAGCATGTGCTTAGGGCACACACAAATCCAGGGCCCTCCCTTCAAATAAGTTCAGCTGCAATGAACCTTTCAAGAACTTTCAATTTAGAAACTATAGAAAGAAGCTGTTTTCATTACAGCATACAAACTATGCATATAATGCCTGAAATCCAATGGAATTCAATATCCACATACAGGCTTTGAAAGTTTAGTGTGACTTTATTAGTAATGATAATATCAGTGCTGGAACTATCTACATGTCCTAATATAACCTCAGAGAGACGAAACTGTGGCCAGCAATAGTCAAAGAACAATGTGAAGTTCCATTGATCTACAGACAGATGACCAAGAGGCACATGAAAAGATGCTCATCATTAATTATTAGAGAAATGCAAATCAAAATTATAATGAGACATCACCAGACACCAGTCAGAACTGCCATCATTAAAAAATCTACAAAAGATGCTGGAGAAGGTGTAGAGAAAAGGGAACCTGAGAATGCAAATTGGTTAAAACCACTATGGAGAACAATATAAAGGTTAATTTAAAAACTAAAAACATGACCCAGCAATCCCATTGCTGGGCATACACACCGAGGAAACCAGAATAGAAAGAGACACATGTACCCCAATGTTCATTGCAGCACTGTTTATAATAGCCAGGACATGGAAACAACCTAGATGTCCATCAGCGGATGAATGGATAAGAAAGCTGTGGTATATATACACAATGGAGTATTACTCAGCCATTAAAAAGAATACATTTGAATCAGTTCTAATAAGATGGATGAAACTGGAACCAATTATACAGAGTGAAGTAAGCCAGAAAGAAAAACACCAATACAGTATACTAACACATATATATGGAATTTAGAAAGATGGTAATGAGGACCCTGNAAAAAAAAAAAAAAAAAAAACTAAAAACAAAGTTACCACATGATCCAGCAATTCCACACTTGGGCATGTATCTGGAGAAAATTTAGATCAAAAGGATACTTATATCCCAGTGTTCATTAAGGCAGTATTTACAATAGCTAAGACAAGGATCAACCTAAATGTCCATCAGCAGATAAATGGATAAAGAAAATGTGGTACATATATAATGGACTATGACTCAGCCATTAAAAAGAAATAAATAATGCCATGTGTAGCACCATGTATGGACCTGGATATTATAATAATAAGTGAAGTAAGTCACAGAGAGACAAATATCATATGATATTGTTTATATGGGGAATCCAAAAGAAATGAAACAGATGAACTTATTTACAAAAGAAAAAGGCTCATAGTCTTAGAGAATCAACCATAAGGTTACCAGAGGGAAAGAGGGAGAGGGAGGGATACAGAGGGAGTTTGGGGTTGACATGCATACACTGCTATATTTAAAATAGATAACCAACAAGGACCTACTGTATAGTGCAGGGAACTCTGCTCAATATTCTGTAATAACCTAAATGGGAAAAGAATTTGGAAAAAAGGTAAATATATGTATAACTGAATGACTTTGCTATCCACTTGATACTCATGTGACATTGTTAATCAACTATGCTCCAATATTAAAAAAAATTATTTTATTTTTTTTTAAAGAACAACATCCAAGCTTAACATAGCCACAGACAGGAGGGCTACAGCAAGGACCAGTGGAAACCAAAGACCAAAGCAGCACCCCACCCCTCACCATTCCGGTCATGAAAGAACTTCGTATTGTCGGATGATCCTTGGGGTGGGGGGTGCCCAATTAGCTGAGATTAAATGTGCCACTATCTTGGAATGAGATTTAATTTTGCTTACAAAAATAAATATATATGCCTTTTTTTTTTTTTTTTGCACAACTGATTTTGTAGGGTAAAAGTCATTCTCACCTCACTACCTATGTCTATTAACAACTGTGAGTGAAGCCTTTGGATTCTCTACAGTCCAGCTGGCAATTACAATGCAAGATCTCTACCAGTGCTAAGGTTTTAAGATGATGCTAATCACAAAAATTTATGTGCTCTTTTCCTTTTTCAGTAAATTGAAACAATATTTGTGTGTAGTCAAATATGTGTACAGCAGAATTCTGCAAAAAATTAAATCACTAAAAAGAATTTGCTAACTAGAAACCATTTATACATGTGAAGAGAGCTTTCTGTTAATATTTTAATAAGGAAACATAGTTATTAGGAGACATAGATATCTTTTAATAAATCATGGCTATGGCAATAGATATGGTAAAAATTATTTATGTCACAAAGATTTTAAACTGGATATTAAAATAACCATAATATACATTAAAAATTCTTGAAGGCAATTATTATTTATCCAACTTTGGCATTGCAGAAAAGCAATTCACCATCTGAGAGGACAGGCTAACTTAGAGTAACACATAACTTCCAGGATCATTTATTCAAATCAAATATCCATTTTTACATCAAGGGCAACTACCTCTTCATAAAATAATAGTGTCATATATTACCTAGAAATGAATGTTACATATTTATAACTCTGGCTGGTAAATCCCAGTCATACTATTATTATGCCATTAAACTGGAAATATAGAGTTGAAAAGAGGAGTGATCATAATAAACACACTTTATTCTGCACATAATACCTGAAATTCAATCTACTACAATTTCCAAATACCAGAAGTTTAATGTTTATGGTCTTCACTGAATAATCTTCTTTTCCTTTGACTAAAGTCAATAAAAAGTCATCTTTAAACCTCTCATTGAAGCTAGAAACCATTTCACTAAACTACAAGGTCATAAAGATTAGAATAAAATCAAGATCATCCTTATGCTCTCTGCAAGCTAATGCTTTAATGTGTTTCTTCTCCACCCCCAAACCAGTTTATTTAAATAATTTTACCATATTGAAGTTGATAAATGTCTCATGTTCATGCATTTTTACTCGCATGCTCATATTCATTTTAGAGTTATTTTAAGGAAAATAATGTTATCAAGCAACATTATAAATATGCTGGAAAGCCCTTTAGTTTTGGAAAAGACACCTTTAAAAACTTTTAATGTGGTTGCTGCTGTTAAGTCGCTTCAGTCGTGTCCGACTCTGTGCGAACCCATGGACTGCAGCCTACCAGGTTCTTCCATCATGGGATTTTCCAGGCAAGAGTACTGGAGTGGGTTACCATTAATGTGGTAAGTATACATAAAAGTTACCATTTAAAAATGTATAGTTCAGTGGCATGGAGTACATTCACACTGTTGTACAATCGTCACTACCATCACTCTTTAGAACTTGTTTATCTTCCCAAACTGAAACCCAATATCCATTAAACTGCTATTTCCCCTACCCCTCTATAGAGCAAACAATTTTAAAGAATATGATTTTCAAAAACATACTTTTGTAAGTTGGACTTACACTCTTAAGCAGAGACTTCAATTAATAAGCTCTAGATTATGTCCCACTCTTTAGAAACAACTGAATACTGTCATCTGTTGGAATATGGCCGGCATTAGTACCTATGCCATTACACACACATTTGCTGATGTTATGTAAGAGTCATATATTTTGGATTTGGGCTATGCAATTATTTTAAAACATCAGTGGAAAGACTACAAATGTTATAGAATAGTAAGTTCTTAAATGACTGAATAATTCCTGCTTTTAACAGAAGATTCAGAATACATATGGGAACCATGAATATCAAACAGCATGTTACATTTATATACCCACATGAGAATCCTGATCTACTTAACAGGGAAGTGTTTTGTATAATTGTCCTAAGGATGGCTATGGATTTATAAGGATCCATCTGTGCTTTCATATACTATATCCTCTATGGGCAGGTGATGACACACATTTGTGAACAGGGAAATACATAAAATGGTGTGTAAGTTGGGAAATTCTAGAATTAGTATTGAAATTAACTTAAAAATAAATGAGGTAGAAAGAATTGCTTTTAAAAGTCAATAAGCCCTAGGCATCTACCCTGAGGAAACCAAAACTGAAAAAGACACATGCATCCCATTGCTCATTGCAGCACTATTTCCAATAGCTAGAACATGGAAGCAACTTAGATGTCCATTGACAGATGAATGGATAAAGAAGTGTGGTTCATATACACAATGGAATATTACTCAGCCATAAAAAGGAACACATTTGAGTGAGTTCTGATAAGGTGGATGAACCTAGAGCCTATTATACAGAGTGAAGTAAGTCAGAAAGATAAATATTGTATTCTAACACATATATATAGAATCTAGAAAAATGGCACTGAAGAGTTTATTTGCAGGGCAGCAGTGGAGAAATAGACACAGACAACAGACTTCTGGACATGGGGAGAGGGGAGGAGAGGGTGAGATGTATGGAGAAAGCAACATGGAAACTTACACTACCATATGTAAAATCAATAGCCAATGGGAATTTGCTGTATGTCTCAGGAAACCCAAACAGGGGCTCTGAATCAACCTAGAGGGGTGGCATGGGGAGTGAGATGGGAGGGAGGTTCAGAAGGGAGGGGATACATGTATACCTATAGCTGATTCACGTTGAGGTTTGACAGAACACAATAAAATTCTGTAAAGCAATTATGCTTCAATTAAAAAAATAAATAAATTTAATTTTTAAAAATGAAAGAAAAAAAAGTCAATGAGGAGAAAATAAACTAGATCTCTTACACACAAAAAGTTACCATGTTAGGCAAAGAAACTTTGAAAAAGCCCCTGATTCAGATGACCTGACCTAATTGGAAGGAAGCATATAATGGTCTACCGTAAGCGATCCTTCTCTGTTTTCACTTACTCTTCAAGTTCTATAGCCCATGACTATAAAATGTAGCTTTGTATAATAAACAAATATTTGCTGACTATATCCTTACAGGCCATATTTGTTCCCCCCAATCCACATCCCATTGCTGGCATGTTACAGATCCCTTTCCACCAAAACTTTTCTATGCCTGAGGTAACTATACTCATTCACCCTGGCTTTTTCACCTTTACCTTCAAATTCAAACTGCCACATCAATATGCCACAGGCCACAAACTCCCTGTCCCCATGCAAATTCTGCTCTTTCCTAGTGTGAGCTCTTGACCTTCAGGTTATATTTATGTATCTGTGCCTACAAAATTCAGAAACCCTCAGTGATAACGGTAAACAGCAATCAGTTTTCATGGGACGCTGAATAATTTCAGTTTGAAGGATGGTGGGGCTGGGAAAGCAGACAGCGTGGCCAGGGGGAGTTTTCATGGTGATCATGAATTGTTTCTCTTGGCATCATCTGATAGTGTATCATGTTTATCTCATTTATTGTAGCTAAAAATAATTGCAACACTGGCCACTTTCTTCCCTTTTGAATATGTTACTAATACTGACAAGATTGTATGGCTCAAACCCTTTGAAAATCTCACATGCAGTTTAGAAATTCTCCCCATTTGACTTCTGACCAGAACTTTACTCACTCACTGATGAAAACAACAGTACATCAATAAGAGCCAGAGTAAGATTCTCCTGGAATTATTTCTTTCATCTCTCCATACGCAATTTATGTGTAAACTCGAGGTCCATTACATGCCTAGAAATACTAACAGTCTATGGGGTCGCACAGAGTTGGACACGACTGAAGCAATTTAGCAGCAGCAGCAGCAGGAGTTGTCCTAAGAATGAATAAACTATTCATTTAATAGTTGGAAAATTCTGAAAGACATGGGGATACCAGATCACCTGACCTGCCTCTTGAGAAACCTATATGCAGGTCAGGAAGCAACAGTTAGAACTGGACATGGAACAACAGACAGGTTCCAAATAGGAAAAGGAGGCTGTATATTGTCACCCTGCTTATTTAACTTATATGCAGAGTACATCATGAGAAATGCTGGGCTGGAAAAAACACAAGCTGGAATCAAGAATGCCAGAAGAAATATCAATAACCTCAGATATGCAAATGACACCACCCTTATGGCCGAAAGTGAAGAGGAACTAAAAAGCCTCTTGATGAAAGTGAAAGAGGAGAGTGAAAAAGTTGGCTTAAAGCTCAACATTCAGAAAACGAGGATCATGGCATCTGATCCGATCACTTCGTGGGAAATAGATGGGGAAACAGTGGAAACAGTGTCAGACTTTATTTATTTGGGCTCCAAAATCACTGCAGATGGTGACTGCAACCATGAAATTAAAAGACGCTTGCTCCCTGGAAGGAAAGTTATGACCAACCTAGATAGCATATTGAAAAGCAGAGACATTACTTTGCCAACAAAGGTCCATCTAGTCAAGGCTATGGTTTTTCCAGTAGTCATGTATGGATGTGAGATTTGGATTGTGAAGAAAGCTGAGTGCCAAAGAATTGATGCTTTTGAACTATGGTGTTGGAGAAGACTCTTGGGAGATCCAACCAGTCCATCTAAAGGAGATCAGTCCTGGGTGTTCTTTGGAATGACTGATGCTAAAGCTGAAACTCCAATACTCTGGCCACCTCATGCGAAGAGTTGACTCATTGGAAAAGACTGTGATGCTGGGAGGGATTGGGGGCAGGACGAAAAGGGGATGACAGAGAATGAGATGGCTGGATGGCATCACCGACTCGATGGACGTGAGTTTGAGTGAAGTCCGGGAGTTGGTGATAGACAGGGAGGCCTGGAGTACTGCAATTCAAGGGGTCGCAAAGAGTCGGACTCGACTGAGCAACTGAACTGAACTGAACTGATTAATTTAATCCTCATAGCAATTGTATCAGGTAGCAAAAAATTATTATCCCTGCTTGATACACTGTGCAAAGAATGTAAAACAGTGATTAAGAAATTTGGCCAAAGTCACTCCGATCTCACGCAAGGTCACTAGAGATGCCAGATCATATTTAACCACCAGTTTTAGATGCCAATATTGGCATCTACAATTTTTCCACATGTAACTCACTTTCATTTTCTAATTTTATCTATTCATAAAAAGATTTTAGAGGTAAAAGGCAGTGCACATTGCTTCTCTCCAAGCTCTGGCATCTGTTAGACATGTCTGAGATTTCTGCTATCTTAGGGCAATGGCCTCTGTGGGGCACTGTGGACATTTCCATTGTGTAACTAGCAACTTAATAATTTTTTTTAGCATACATTTTTATAAGAAATTCACTGTTGAATTTCATATAAGGGTTTCTTAACTTGTATATTTGCTAAGTCACAGTCCTACCTAAATGACTTCCCAAGGTTGAAAGCCAAAACTGAGAACAACCTGGAAAAATACAAGGTAGGTATTCTATCACCTAGAAAACAGGTCCATGTTTTACTCCTCCATGTATTGTTATAAAAGTATCCCACGGAAAGGAACAGGCACTGCTCCAAATAAAAACAGATTCTTTCGACAACTAGCTGTACACCCATTGACAGGAGGATGCCGGAACCTACCAAAAAAAGGTACCCCATGTCCAAAGACAAAGAATAAGCTACAGCAAGACAGTAGGAGGGGCACAACCATGATAAAATCAAATCGCATACCCACTGGGTGGGTGACCCACAGGCTGGAGAATAATACCGAAGAAGTCTCGCACTGTTGGAGAGGTTCTGAATCCTTCATCAGGCTTCCCAGACTGGGGATCTGACAAAGGGACTAGGAATCCCTAGGGAATCTGACCTTGAAGGTCAGTGTTATTTGATGATAAGACTTCCACAAGACTGGGGGAAACAGAGACTCCAGTCTTGGAGGGCACAAACAAAACTTTGCATGCACTGAGACTCAGAGGAAAGGTGCAGTGACTCCACAGGAAACTGAACCAAACTACCTGCTAGTGTTGGAGGGTTTCCTGTAGAGGTGTGTGTCAGCAGGGGCCAACCACAGGGACAAGGGGACTGGCAGCATCTGTCTGGGAAGGTCTCCTTAGGGTAAACCCTCTTGGAGGTCGCCCTTAACCAGACCATAAGGCCCACAGACCCCAGGGCTGGGTCGCCTCAGGCCAAACAACTACCAGGGAGTGCAACCCCACCCATGAGAAGTTAATTAAAGCTTTACTGAGCAAGGCCCTGCCCACCCTAGGAAAACCCAGGTTTTCCCATTGCTAGTCCCTCCCATCGGAGAAGGCAATGGCACCCCACTCCAGTACTTTTGCCTGGAAAATCCCATGGAAGGAGGAGCCTGGTGGGCTGCAGTCCATGTGGTCGCTAAGAGTCGGGCACGACTGAGCAACTTCACTTTCCCTTTTCACTTTCATGCGTTGGAGAAGGAAATGGCAGCCCACTCCAGTATTCTTGCCTGGAGAATCCCAGGGACGGGGCAGCCTGGTGGGCTGCCGTCTATGGGGTTGCACAGAGTCAGACACGGGTGAAGCGACTTAGCAGCAGTAGCAGCAGCAGCAGTCCCTCCCATCACGAAGCTTATACAAGCCTCTTAGCTTCCTCCATCAGAGGGCAGACAGAATAAGCAAGATGAACCACAATCCCACAGCAAGTAATACAAAACTTTCATTACAGAAAGTTAATCAGCATGAAAAAGCAGAAAGTTACAGATAAAGGGATAAAATAAAACCCCAGGAAAACAACTAAATGAAGTGGAGACAGGGAATCTCCAGAAAAAGAAATCAGTCAGAATAATGATAGTGAATATGATTCAGGAAAAAGAATGGAGACAAGATTCAGGAGATGCAGGAAATGTTTACGAAAGACCTACAAGGAATAAAGAACAAACAAACAGAGATGAATAATACACTAGAGGGAACCCATAGCAGAATAACTGAGGCAGAAGCATGGATAAATGACCTGGAGGACAGAATGGTGGAAATGACTGCCACAGAACAGAATATAGGAAAAAGAAAATATATATGAAATATATAATATTTAATGAATATAGAATATATAGAATGACTATAGAAAAAAGAAATATATATGAAAAGAAATGACAGCCTAAGAGACTTCTGTGACAACATTAAATGCATTAACATGCACATTACAGGGGTCGCAGAAGAAGAAGAGAGAGAGAAAAGACCTGAGAAAATATCTGAAGAGATAGTAGATGAAAACTTCCCTAACAAAGGAAAGGAAATTATCAACCAAGTCCAGGAAGCACATAGTACCAGGCAGGATAAATTCAAGGAGGAAAACACTCAGACACATAGTAATCAAACAGGCAAAAATTAAAGACAGATAAAATATTAAAAGCAACAAAGGAAAAACGACAAATAACATACAAGGGAACTCCCATCAGGCTGTCAGCTGATTTCTCAGGAGAACCTCTACAAGCCAGAAGGGAATGGCATGATATATTTAAAGTGATGAAAGGGAAGCACCCATAACGAAGAGTACTCTACCCAGCAAGACTCTCCTTCAGATTTGATGGAGAATCAAAAGCTTTCCAGACAAGCAAAAGTTAAGAGAATTCAGCTCTGCCAAAGCAGCCTTACAACAAATGCTAAAGGAACTTCTCAAGGCAGGAAACAAAAAAGGAAAAGAACTACACAAAGTAAACTCAAAACAATTAAGAAAACAGTAATAGTAGCATGTGCTGTGTTTAGTCGCTTAGTCATGTCTGACTCTTTGTGACCCCATAGGCTGTAGCCCGCCAGGCTACTCAGTCCATGGGGATTCCCCAGGCAAGAATACTGGAGTGGGTTGCCATGCCCTTCTCCGAGGAATCTTCCCAACCCAGGAATTAAGTCCTGATCTCTGCATTGCCTGCAGATTCTTTACCATCTGAGCCCCCAAGGAAGCCCAATAGGATCATCAGTTCAGTTCAGTTCAGTCGCTCAGTTGTGTCCGACTCTTTACGACCCCATGAATCGCAGCACAACAGCCCTCCCTGTCCATTACCAACTACCGGAGTTCACCCAAACACATGTGCATCGAGTCGGGGATGCCATCCAGCCATCTCATCCTCTGACATCCCCTTCTCCTCCTGCCCCCAATCCCTCCCAGCATCAGAGTCTTTTCCAATGAGTCAACTCTTCGCATGAGGTGGCCAAAGTACTGGAGTTTCAGCTTTAGCATCATTCCTTCCAAAGAAATCCCAGGGTTGGTCTCCTTCAGAATGGACTGGTGGGATCTACTTGCAGTCCAAGGGACTCTCAAGAGTCTTCTCCAACACCACAGTTCGAAAGCATCAATTCTTTGGCACTCAGCTTTCTTCATAGTCCAACTCTCGCATCCATACATGACCACTGGAAAAACCATAGCCTTGACTAGACAGACCTTTGTTGGCAAAGTAATGTCTCTGCTTTTCAATATGCTATCTAGGTTGGTCATAACTTTCCTTCCAAGGAGTAAGCATCTTTTAATTTCATGGCTACAATCACCATCTGCAGTGATTTTGGAGCCCCCAAAAAATGAAGTCTGACACTGTATCCACTGTTTCTCCATCTATTTGCCATGAAGTGATAGGACCAGATGCCATGATCTTCGTTTTCTGAATGTTGAGCTTTAAGCCAACTTTTTCACTCTCCTCTTTCACTTTCATCAAGAGGCTTTTTAGTTCCTCTTCACTTTCTGCCATAAGGGTGGTGTCATCTGCATATCTGAGGTTATTGATATTTCTCCCGGCAATCTTGATTCCAGCTTGTGTTTCTTCCAGTCCAGCGTTTCTCATGATGTACTCTGCATATAAGTTAAATAAGCAGGGTGACAATATACAGCCTTGACGTACTCCTTTTCCTATTTGGAACCAGTCTGTTGTTCCATGTCCAGTTCTAACTGTTGCTTCCTGACCTGCATACAGATTTCTCAAGAGGCAGGTTAGGTGGTCTGGTATTCCCATCTCTTTCAGAATTTTCCACAGTTTATTGTGATCCACACAGTCAAAGGCTTTGGCATAGTCAATAAAGCAGAAATAGATGTTTTTCTGGAACTCTCTTGCTTTTTCCATGATCCAGCGGATGTTGGCAATTTGATCTCTGGTTCCTCTGCCTTTTCTAAAACCAGCTTGAACATCAGGGAGTTCACGGTTCACATATTGCTGAAGCCTGGCTTGGAGAATTTTGAGCATTACTTTACTAGCGTGTGAGATGAGTGCAATTGTGCGGTAGTTTGAGCATTCTTTGGCATTGCCTTTCTTTGGAATTGGAATGAAAACTGACCTTTTCCAGTCCTGTGGCCACTGCTGATTATTCCAAATTTGCTGGCATATCGAGTGCAGCACTTTTACAGCATCATCTTCCAGGCTTTGAAATAGCACAGCAGAAGCCTGTTGGCTGCGATGGACCACATGGCAGAAGCATGACTGAGAGGAGCTACCCCTCACCCGAGGCCAGGGGCGGCGGCTGAGAGGAGCTACCCCATGTCCGAAGTCAGGGGAGGCAGCTGGGAGGAACTACCCTCTGTCTGAGGTCAGGGTCAGCAGCCGGGAGGAGCTAGTCTGAGGTCAGGGGCAGCAGCTGGGAGGAGCTACCCCATGCCTGAGGTCAGGGGCGGTGGCCCGGAGGAGCAACCCCACGTCCAAGGAGTAGTGACTCTGTGGGTGCAGGAGGGCCGAGAGGAGCTACTCCATGTTTAAGGTCAGGAGGGGTGGCCCTGAGGAGATACCCCTCATCCAAGGTAAGGAGCAGCAGCTGTGCTTTGCTGGAGCAGCCATGAAGAGNAGCTAGTCTGAGGTCAGGGGCAGCAGCTGGGAGGAGCTACCCCATGCCTGAGGTCAGGGGCGGTGGCCCGGAGGAGCAACCCCACGTCCAAGGAGTAGTGACTCTGTGGGTGCAGGAGGGCCGAGAGGAGCTACTCCATGTTTAAGGTCAGGAGGGGTGGCCCTGAGGAGATACCCCTCATCCAAGGTAAGGAGCAGCAGCTGTGCTTTGCTGGAGCAGCCATGAAGAGATACTCCACATCCAAGGTAAAAGAAACCCAAGTAAGACAGTAGGTGTTACGAGAGGCATCAGAGGGCAGACACACAAACCATAATCACAGAAAGCTAGTCAATCTAATCACAGGGACCACAGCCTTGTCTAAGTCAATGAAACTAAGCCATGCCCTGTGGGGCCACCCAAGATGGGCAGGTCATGGTGGAGAAGTCTGACACAATGTGGTCCACTGGAGAAGGGAATGGCAAACTTCAGTATTCTTGCCTTGAGTACCCCGTGAACAGTGTGAAAAGGCAAAATGATAGGATACTGAAAGAGGAACTCCCCAGATCGGTAGGTGCCCAATACGCTACTGGAGATCAGTGGAGAAATAACTCTAGAAAGAAAGAAGGGATGGAGCCAAAGTAAAAACAATAGGATCATCAGTTCAGTTCAGTTCAGTTCAGTCACTCAGTCATGTCTGACTCTTTGCGACCCCATGAATCACAGCACGCCAGGCCTTCCTGTCCATCACCAACTCCCAGCATTCACTCAAATTCATGTCCATAGAGTCAGTGATGCCATCCAGCCATCTCTCCTCTGTCGTCCCCTTTTCCTCCTGCCCCCAATCCCTCCCAGCATCACAGTCTTTTCCAATGAGTCAACTCTTTCCATGAGGTGGCCAAAGTATTGGAGTTTCAGCTTTAGCATCAGTCCTTCCAAAGAACACCCAGGGCTGATCTCCTTTGGGATGGACTGGTTGGATCAACTTGCAGTCCAAGGGACTCTCAAGAGTCTTCTCCAACACCACAGTTCAAAAGCATCAATTCTTTGGCACTCAGCTTTCTTCATAGTCCAACTCTTGCATCCATACATGACTAGACAGACCTTTGTTGGCAAAGTAATGTCTCTGCTTTTCAGTATGCTATCTAGGTTGGTCATAACTTTTCTTCCAAGGAGTAAGCATCTTTTAATTTCATCGCTGCAGTCACCATATGCAGTGATTTTGGAGCCTCCCAAAATAGGATCATACATACTGATAATTACCATAAATGTAATGGATTAAATGCACCAACCAAAAGACAACTGGCTGAGCAGATGAAAACATGTGCATGTATACACTTCTAGTTACCACATCAGTCTGCTTGATCCCCCAAATTCTATGTAATTATTTTAGATTCTAGGTTAATCATATTCCCATTATTGCTTGTAATTGTAATTATCATTTTTGTGGTCTGGCTATTGATTGTGAAAAGTGATCAACATCTTTCACTACCGTGATGATGTAATTGTTACTCAATATCATTGTATAATGTTTGGTCAACAGAAAAATTATAGAATTCTGTATCACCAAAACTACCATTTAATAGAAAAATCTGTAATCACTTTTTAAAATCCATTAAGCATATCAAAATTATCTTGGAATTTTTTGAAAAACACAAATGATGTGGTATTGCTTTTTTATTTTTATTTTTGCCAGCGCTCCAGATATATTTCTTGGAGAAGGAAATGGCAACCCACTCCAGTATTCTTGTCTGGAGAATCCCATGGACAGAGGAGCCTGTCAGGATGCAGTACAGGGGGTCGCAAAAGAGTCGGACATGACTGAGCGACCAACAAACACACCAGATATATTTCTAATGCNTATATTTCTTGGAGAAGGAAATGGCAACCCACTCCAGTATTCTTGTCTGGAGAATCCCATGGACAGAGGAGCCTGTCAGGATGCAGTACAGGGGGTCGCAAAAGAGTCGGACATGACTGAGCGACCAACAAACACACCAGATATATTTCTAATGCGCAGCTATGTTTAAGAACAACTGGACTATATGAGGATCTTTTACTTTTATCTAGTTTGTTTCACTCTTTCTATTTCATATTCAGTGCTCCCATCTCATTTAGTTTATGCTTTCCAATTTCTCCATCTCTTTTTTTCTTTTGGATGTTCTTTCTCAAGCTTTTATCAGGCATAGTAGAAAAGCTTTTGTATACATATATATACATAATATATATATTTTAGAAAACTTATGAATTTTTGCCTAACTAAAAAACTCATGACAGTTTGATTCCAATTGTTTGACTTAGTATGAATAGAATGCTAGATTTCTAATTTAAAAAAACAGATATGCAACAAGCAACAAAGGTTTACTGTACAGCAAAGGGAATGATAGTCAATATCTTATAATAACCTATAATGGAAAATAATTTTAAAAATAATATGTGTATTTGTATAAATCAATCACACATACAAAAATGAATTCTACTTTTCAAAATTTAGTAATGTTTATCTTTTTGTCAGTTTTTCTAAATGTTCTATGGACATCTACTAACAACGTATGGATACAAAATTTTAAAAATATCTGTGTAGGATATGATTAATATAAATGAATTATATATAAAATCTATTATAAATTATTAGTGACATCATTCAAGATGCTCCTATCCTTATTTTTTCTGCACTTGATAAAATATTCTCAGAGAAATATTAATAAGTCTCACTATGATTATATATTTTTTCTTTTCCCTTTTATTTCTTCTGATTTTTGCTTTATGACTCTTTGGTTCTTTGTTGTTAATGTGCCTAATGGTTTATGATGTCTAGCTTATTATGAAATTGTACCTTTTATCATTAAAAACATTCATTTTTGTTTCATTTAAAATAAATAAAAAGAAGTTAGGCAGATTAAAAAAAAAATAGATTCTTTCATCATCCTCCTAGAGATGCATTCTTAGTTTATAATCGAGAGCAGAAAGGATCAAATTCCAGGAGTATCTAACAGTCTCAAAAGACCGGTCTTCTGCTTCAAGAGACTTATTAAATTTTTTACATTTTTATGAAAAAAAGTGATACCCCCTGTATTAATAGACTTTTGTCATTATTTTGTACAAATATCATATTCAAATATTTAAAAATTCATGCTAGTGCAAATCAACTGGTAATAATATTTTAAGATTTGTAACTCTGTGATTGCTTTGATTAATTAAATCAAAATAGAAAAGAATTTATTTATTATAAGCATTTTCAGTTCAGTTCAGTTGCTCAGTCATGTCCGACTCTTTGCGACCCCATGAATCGCAGCACGCCAGGCCTCCCTGTTCATCACCATCTCTTGAAGTTCACTCAGACTCACGTCTATCAAGTCCGTGATGCCATCCAGCCATCTCACTCTCAGTCGTCCCCTTCTCCTCCTGCCCCCAATCCCTCCCATCAACAGAGTCTTTTCCAATGAGGCAACTCTTCGCATGAGGTGGCCAAAGTACTGGAGTTTCAGCTTTAGCATCATTCCTTCCAAAGAAATCCCAGGGTTGGTCTCCTTCAGAATGGACTGGTGGGATCTCCTTGCAGTCCAAGGGACTCTCAAGAGTCTCCTCCAACACCACAGTTCATAAAGCATCGATTCTTCGGCGCTCAGCTTTCTTCACAGTCCAACTTTCACATCCATACATGACCACAGGAAAAACCATAGCCTTGACTAGACGGACCTTAGTTGGCAAAGTAATGTCTCTGCTTTTGAATATACTATCCAGGTTGGTCATAACTTTTCTTCCAAGGAGTAAGCGTCTTTTAATTTCATGGCTGCAGTCACCATCTGCAGTGATTTTGGAGCCCCCAAAAATAAAGTCTGACACTGTTTCCACTGTTTCCCCATCTATTTCCCATGAAGTGATGGGACCGGATGCCATGATCTTCGTTTTCTGAATGTTGAGCTTTAAGCCAACTTTTTCGCTCTCCTCCTTCACTTTCATCAAGAGGCTTTTTAGCTCCTCCTCACTTTCTGCCATAAGGGTGGTGTCATCAGCATATCTGAGGTTATTGATATTTCTCCCGGCAATCTTGATTCCAGCTTGTGTTTCTTCCAGTCCAGCGTTTCTCATGATGTACTCTGCATATAAGTTAAATAAGCAGGGAGACAATATACAGCCTTGACGTACTCCTTTTCCTATTTGGAACCAGTCTGTTGTTCCATGTCCAGTTCTAACTGTTGCTTCCTGACCTGCATACAGATTTCTCAAGAGGCAGGTTAGGTGGTCTGGTATTCCCATCTCTTTCAGAATTTTCCACAGTTTATTGTGATCCACACAGTCAAAGGCTTTGGCATAGTCAATAAAGCAGAAATAGATGTTTTTCTGGAACTCTCTTGCTTTTTCCATGATCCAGCGGATGTTGGCAATTTGATCTCTGGTTCCTCTGCCTGTTCTAAAACCAGCTTGAACATCAGGGAGTTCACGGTTCACATATTGCTGAAGCCTGGCTTGGAGAATTTTGAGCATTACTTTACTAGCGTGTGAGATGAGTGCAATTGTGCGGTAGTTTGAGCATTCTTTGGCATTGCCTTTCTTTGGAATTGGAATGAAAACTGACCTTTTCCAGTCCTGTGGCCACTGCTGAGTTTTCCAAATTTGCTGGCATATTGAGTGCAGCACTTTCACAGCATCATCTTCCAGGATTTGAAACAGCTCAACTGGAATTCCATCACCTCCACTAGCTTTGTTCTTAGTGATGCTTTCTAAGGCCCACTTGACTTCACATTCCAAGATGTCTGGCTCTAGATTAGTGATCACATCCTCATGATTATCTGGGTCGTGAAGATCTTTTCTGTACAGTTCTTCTGTGTATTCTTGCCACCTCTTCTTAATATCTTCTGCTTCTGTTAGGTCCATACCATTTCTATCCTTTATCGAGCCCATCTTTGCATGAAATGTTCCCTTGGTATCTCCAATTCTCTTGAAGAGATCTCTAGTCTTTCCCATTCTGTTGTTTTCCTCTATCTCTTTGCATTGATTGCTGAAGAAGGCTTTCTTATCTCTTCTTGCTATTCTTTGGAACTCTGCATTCAGATGCTTATATCTTTTCTTTTCTCCTTTGCTTTTCGCCTCTCTTCTTTTCAGTGCTATTTGTAAGGCTTCTCCAGACAGCCATTTTGCTTTTTTGCATTTCTTTTCCATGGGGATGGTCTTGATCCCTGTCTCCTGTACAATGTCACGAACCTCATTCCATAGTTCATCAGGAACTCTGTCTATCAGATCTAGGCCCTTAAATCTATTTCTCACTTCCACTGTATAATCATAAGGGATTTGATTTAGGTCATACCTGAATGGTCTAGCGGTTTTCCCTACTTTCTTCAATTTAAGTCTGAATTTGGAAATAAGGAGTTCATGATCTGAGCCACAGTCAGCTCCTGGTCTTGTTTTTGTTGACTGTATAGAGCTTCTCCATCTTTGGCTGCAAAGAATATAATCAATCTGATTTCGGTGTTGACCATCTGGTGATGTCCATGTGTAGAGTCTTCTCTTGTGTTGCTGGAAGAGGGTGTTTGCTATGACCAGTGCATTTTCTTGGCAAAACTCTATTAGTCTTTGCCCTGCTTCATTCCGCATTCCAAGGCCAAATTTGCCTGTTACTCCAGGTGTTTCTTGACTTCCTACTTTAGCATTCCAGTCCCCTATAATGAAAAGGACATCTTTTTTGGGTGTTAGTTCTACAAGGTCTTGTAGGTCTTCATAAAACCGTTCAACTTCAGCTTCTTCAGCATTACTGGTTGGGGCATAGACTTGGATAACTGTGATATTGAATGGTTTGCCTTGGAAACGAACAGAGATCATTCTGTCGTTTTTGAGATTGCATCCAAGTACTGCATTTCGGACTCTTTTGTTGACCATGATGGCTACTCCATTTCTTCTGAGGGATTCCTGCCCGCAGTAGTAGATATAATGGTCATCTGAGTTAAATTCACCCATTCCAGTCCATTTTAGTTCGCTGATTCCTAGAATGTCGACGTTCACCCTTGCCATCTCTTGTTTGACCACTTCCAATTTGCCTTGATTCATGGACCTGACATTCCAGGTTCCTATGCAATATTGTTCTTTACAGCATCGGATCTTGCTTCTATCACCAGTCACATGCACAACTGGGTATTGTTTTTGCTTTGGCTCCATCCCTTCATTTTTTCTGGAGTTATTTCTCCACTGATCTCCAGTAGCATATTGGGCACCTAACGACCTGGGGAGATTCTCTTTTGATATCCTATCATTTTGCCTTTTCATACTGTTCATGGGGTTCTCAAGGCAAGAATACTGAAGTGGCTTGCCATTCCCTTCTCCAGTGGACCACGTTCTGTCAGACCTCTCCACCATGACCCACCTGTCTTGGGTTGCCCCGCAGGCATGGCTTGGTTTCATTGAGTTGGACAAGGCTGTGGTCCTAGTGTGATTAGATCGACCAGCCCTCTGTGAGTCTGGCTTCAGTGTGTCTGCCCTCTGATGCCCTCTTGCAACACCTACAATCTTACTTGGGTTTCTCTTACCTTGGGCGTGGGGTGTCTCTTCAGGGCTGCTCCAGCAAAGCACAGTTGCTGCTCCTTACCTTGGAGGAGGGGTATCTCCTTACCGCCTTTCCTGACCTTCAACGTGGGACAGCTCCTCTAGGCCCTTCTGCGCCTGTGCAGCCCCTGCTCCTTGGGATGCTCCTCCAGGCCGCTGGCCGTGGCCTCGGGCGTGGGTGGCTCCTCCCAGCTGCTGCCCCTGGCCTCGGGCCTGGGGTGGCTTCTCAGGGTCACTCTCCTGGCCTCGGGCGCGAGGTGGCTTCTCCCTGCCGCCCCTGACCTCGGATGCGGGGTGTCTCTTCCCGGCCGCTCCTGACCTTGGACGCGGGGTAGCTCCTCCCGGCCACCGCCCTGACCTCAGACGTGGGGTGTCTCCTCCGGGCCGCCACTGGCCTCGGACTCGGGGTGTCTCCTCCTGGCTGCCCTTGACCTCGGATGCGGGGTAGCTCCTCCTGGCTACCACTGACCTCGGACACAGGGTAGCTCCTCTCGGTTGCTGGCCCGACCTCAGACACAGGGTAGCTCCTCTGGGCCATTCCTGCGCAGTCGCAGCCTGGCACTCTAGGCTGCTGCCCCTGACCTCGGAGGTGGGGTAGCTCCTCTCGCCCATGCTTAGTGTGCTGGCCAGGCTTTACTGCCATTTATAACTATTAACAAGGTCACTAGAAAATCTGTGAGTAAAAGCCAGGATTGCTTTATTTATTAATTCATTTAGAGTCATCTGGACTCATTTACTGAAGACAGATCCAGGTACTAAGAAAATGCATTTGCAAAATTCAGGGAAATTTTATTACCAGAGCACCATGCTCCAAGAAATTTTATGACCAATATTACAACTGGATTTGGGTATTGTATGTGATGTGCTTATTAAATTATGAGACTGGTTCCTGTAAGGCACACATATACAAATGAGTCTCCTTAATTTATAGTGACACCATGTAAATAAACACAAGAAAGTTCACATACAGAGAACTCTCTGAGACAATTTCAGTTAAACATAGCTAGGATGAGTTAAGGCCAGTGAAATTAGGCCAATGGGACAAAATCAAATTTGCTGGGTCAACAGAACAGAATTTTTATTGGTTTCATGTTTTGAGAGATTGAAAATCTTGGTGTTATCTGTGACTGTGCTCTTTGTCTCATATTCCATATCCTGTCCATGAGCAAACCACATTCAAAAGAAATCCACAGTTTAATCATTTACTGTTACGCTCTCTGCCACCATTCTGTCTAAACAACAATTTGTCTGAATTATTGCAGTAGCCACCTAACTGCTCACCTTCAGCCTGTTTTCAGCACAGTAGGCAGAAAGTAAAACAAATCATATCACAAGGCCCTCCCACTCCCCCCACCCCATGGCTGCTTCTCTTTTCATTCAGGGCAAATTCCAAAGTTCAGACAATGCCATGACCATCTGCTTTGCTATTCCCACTCTTACCTCATCTATTTCCCTGTAGTTCTTCCTGACAGAATCACTGGCCTCCTTGCTCTTCCTCAAATATGTCTGGTGTGTTCTTGCCTCAGGGCCTTTGCACTTGCTGCTTCCTTGGCTTAGAAGGCTCCTTCCCCCAGAAACAGTGTGACGAGCTCCTTCTCTTCTTAAGGAGACAGGTTCTCCCTCCCATCTAACCAATATCAATACTCATCCTCACCACCCACAACATCCACAGACTTCAAAAACCCCTCCCCTAGGTTATTTTTTCTTCTTAGCACTTATCACTCTAACACAGCATAGAATTGACTTACTTGTGTTTCCTCATTGGAATGTAAATTCCAGGAGGTTTTGTTTACTACTTCCCATCACCTATAAGAGTAACTGGCATACAGCAGGCATTCAATCAGCTTTTGTGAAATGGAATGAATGAATCAATGTTATTCAAGATCAATAGAACTATAAACGTTGACAAAGAAAAGAGAATACTCATGAAAATACTTAAGAGTGAAGAGGAATGAAAAGGAAGAAAGGAAATACACAAGCATGTGTGCTAGTCATTTAGTCTTTCAGGCAAACAAACAAGTATTGACTGCATACATTAACTCTACCCAGAAGGCAAAGCACACAGTGCTTCATGGAGTTTACGCAACAACTGGGAAGATGAACAAGTCAATAACACACTAATAATACACCCAGGCAGGGCTGCATTGAAAAATCAGGATGGAGGGCAAGTTGGCTTAAACCGGATTAAAAATGACCCTCTTTTGTCATGCTAAACATTGGATTTAATCCTAAAGGTCATAGGATGGAGAACTTCGAGCAAAAAATTATGACATGATCAGATTTTTGTTTTATGAAAGCCACTCATGTAAGGATGTTCATTACATTGTTATACATAGTAACAAACAAATAGAAACCCTATCCAACAATATGGAATTGGATAATAAATCAGAGTAAATCCATATAACAGAATACTAAATCTGCATTAAAAATTGACTTAGATAAGAATTTGATAGAAAAGTTCCAAGATAAATTGTTAGAAAGTAATATATTTTAAGAGAACACATGTTGCATGGTCTCACTAAATTAAAAGTGTATCTGTGTAGAGAAAGTCTGTGAAGACATATAGCAAAATGTTAATAGTAGTAATTTTTAGGTTGTAGATTTAAGATAATTTTACATTCTTTATTATGCCTTCCACGTTATCTGAATTAATGTTACAGTGAGTATGTATGGCTTTTTTATGAGAAAAAAAAAAAAAGCTTTAAAATTTTTTGGAGGAATGAAAAAGGAGACAACTCTGGGGAACCAGATTGGAGACAGCATACCAGACTGGATGGCAGACATCCAGTGGAATGCGAGAAAGGAATGGAGAGAAGTGCAGAAGATAGAATGCAGGTGACCTCCAGGTTCTGGCTTCTTGAGCAGCCAAGATGCCTTGACTTGGTAGAGTCATTGACTAATAAGCAGATGCCAGGGTCCAAAGGTACTTGAGGAAGCTTGAAATCTCTTATCCACCAGGGCCTGTAGTCAATTTGTAACACTTGGTTGGAATACTGGGCATTAGCTAACACCATGGCCTGTGAGCTCATCTGGCTGGAATTTCAACATGGGGCCGTCATTCCATGTATTGAATACGGTATTTTCAGAGGAGCATTCTGTTCCTCTCTATCCACCAGATGACACTTGGTGCCAATTATTTAAAATACTGATGGCCACCTAACCCCTGTTCACTGTACAAAGGAAACGCCTCCTGCCACCTGTTCTTTCCTTCACTCTCAGTCCTACACTACTGCTTTCCCCTTTTCTCTGACCTAAATCTATAGAGTTCATTTTTCGTTCTTCAATCATTTTATTATTCTATTTTTCCTTCCAGAATTTCCATTCCAGAGTTAGGAAGGTGGAGGTGGGGAGAGAGAGAGAGAGAAGGGGAGGGAGGGAAGGAGGAAAGAAGGAAGTTTGCTGGCCCCTGAAATGGATCATCATTCGCTTGTCTTTCTCATCTCCTTTTCTTCCCTCTCTTTTTGTTGGTTGCCTAATCCTCCTTTTAGTCCCTAATGTCACCATTCTTTCACTGGGGCTTCCCTGATAGCTCAGTTGGTAAAGAATCTGCCTGCAATGCAGGAGACCCTAGTTTGATTCCTGGGTCAGGAAGATCTGCTGGAGAAGGGATAGGCTACCCACTCCAGTATTCTTGGCTTCCCTTGTGACTCAGCTGGTAAAGAATCCACCTGCAATGTGGGAGACCTGGATTCAATCCCTGGGTTGGGAAGATCCCCTGGAGACGGGAAATGCTACCCATTTCAATATTCCAGCCTGGAGAATTCCAGAGACTCTATAGTCCATGGGGTTGCAAAGAGTCGAACACGACTGAGTGACCCTGACTTCACTTCATTAACATTGACACTTCCATTGATATGCTGTTTCAGTTGTCTTTTTTAGAAAAACTCTAATCTTAGATTAATTCAACTATCTACATTCCCTACTCCTGGGTTGCTAAATGATCACAGAGAAAATCATTCTTCCTCCTGCTGATAATTAAAACCATAATTCTAAGTCTTCAATCCCCAACTTTCACACTTCCTAGTAAACTTTTACATTTGCTTAATAAGTTTTCTCTTTTATTCTCTCCATTAGCAACTTCAAGACTATTTTACTCTCCTCAAGAAATCTACCCCACTAGCTTCCTAGTTTCCAGCATGTATCACTTACTTTACTTCGTAAAGAAAAGAGAACATGTCAAAAGAAAATAGACGTTTCCCTCTCCCACCTGCAAATGTCCAGTTCAGTTCAGTTGCTTGGTCCTGTCCAACTCTTTGAGACACTATGGTCTGCAGGATGTGAGGCTTCCCTGTCCATCACCAACTCCTGGAGCTTGCTCAAACTCAATGTCAAAAGAAAATAGACATTTCCCTCTCCCACCTGCAAATGTCCAGTTCAGTTCAGTTGCTTGGTCATGTCCAACTCTTTGAGACACTATGGTCTGCAGGATGTGAGGCTTCCCTGTCCATCACCAACTCCTGGAGCTTGCTCAAACTCATGTCCATGAGGCTGGTGATGCCATCCAACAATCTCGTCTGCTGCCATCCTCTTTGCCTCCTATCTTCAGTCTTGCCGAGCATCAGGATCATGTTCCAATGAGTCAGTTCTTCACATCAGGTGGCCAGAGTACTGGAGTTTCAGCATCAGTTTTCCTAATGAATATTCAGGATTGATTTACTTTAGGATTGACTGGTTTGATCTCCTCACAGTCCAAAGGATTTGCAAGAGTCTTCTCCAACACCATATTTCAAGCATCAATTCTTCAGCGCTCAACTTTCTTTATGGCCTAACTCTCACATCCATATATGACTACTGAAATAACCATAGCTGACTAGACAGACTTTTCTTGGCAAAGTAATGTCTCTGCTTTTTAATATGCTGTCTAGGTTGGTCATAGCTTCTTCCAAGGAGCAAGCATCTTTTAATTTCATGGCTACAGTCACCATCTGCAGTGATTTTGGAGTTCAGAAAAATAAAGTCTGTTACTGTTTCCATTATTTCCCTTTCTATTTGCCATGAAGTGATGGGACCAGATGCCATGATCTTAGTGTTCTGAATGATGAATTTTAAGGCAGGTTTTTCATTCTCCTCTTACACTTTTATCAAGAGGCTGTTTAGTTCCTCTTCACTTTCTGCCATAAGGGTGGTGTCATCTGCCTATCTGAGGTTATTGATATTTCTCCCAGCAATCTTGATTCCACCTTGTGCTTCATCCAGGCCAGCATTTTGCATGATGTAATCTGCATATAAGTAAAATAAGCAGGGTGACAATATACAGCCTTGATGCACTCCTTACCCAATTTGGAACCAGTCTGTTGTTCCATGTCGAGTTTTAACTGTTGTATGCTTCTTGACCTGCATACAGGTTTCTCAGCAGGCAGGCAAGCTGTCTGGTATTCCCGTTTCTTTAAGAATTTTCCACTGTGGTCTTGATTTGCATTTCTCTGATAATGAGTGACGTTGAGCATCTTTTCATGTGTTTGTTAGCCATCTGTATGTCTTCTTTGGAGAAATGTCTATTTAGTTCTTTGGCCCATTTTTTGATTGGGTCGTTTATTTTTCTGGAATTGAGCTGTATAAGTTGCTTGTATATTTTTGAGATTAGTTGTTTGTCAGTTGCTTCATTTGCTATTATTTTCTCCCATTCAGAGGGCTGTCTTTTCACCTTGCTTATAGTTTCCTTTGTTGTGCAGAAGCTTTTAATTTTAATTAGATCCCATTTGTTTATATTTGCTTTTATTTCCAGTATTCTGGGAGGCGGATCATTGAGGATCCTGCTGTGATTTATGTCGGAGAGTGTTTTGCCTATGTTCTCCTCTAGGAGTTTTATAGTTTCTGGTCTTACATTTAGATCTTTA
>SJYX01016283.1:56597-88317 GCA_006410675.1 Oreotragus oreotragus
ACAGTTCACATACTGTTGAAGCCTGGCTTGGAGAATTTTGAGCATTTCTTTGCTAGTGTGTGAGATGAGCAATTGTGTGGTAGTTTGAGCATTCTTTGGCATTGCCTTTCTTTGGAATTGGAATGAAAACTGACCTTTTCCAGTCCTGAAGCCACTGCTAAGTTTTCGAAATTTGCTGGCATCTTGAGTGCAGCATTTTCACAGCATCATCTTTTAGGATTTGAAATAGCTCAGCTGGAATTCTATCACCTCCACTAGCTTTGCTCGTAGTGATTTTTCCTAAGGCCCATTTGACTTCACACTCCAGGATGTCCGGCTCTAGGTGAGTGATCACACCATTGTGGTTATGTAGGTCATTAAGATATTTTTGTACAGTTCTTCTGTGTATTCTTGCCACCTCTTCTTAATATCTTTTGTTTCTGTTAGCTCCATATCATTTCTGTCCTTTATTGTGCCATCTTTACATGAACTATTCCCTTGTTATCTCTAATTTTCTTGAAGAAGTCTCTAGTCTTCCCCATTTTACTGTCTTTCTCTATGTCTTTGCATTGATCACTTGAGGAAGGCTTTCTTATCTCTTCTGCTATTTTTTCGAACTCTGCATTCTAAAGGGTATATCTTTCCTTTTCACCTTTGCTTTTAGCCTCTCTTCTTTTCTCAGCTATTTGTAAGGCCTCCTCAGACAACCATTTTCCTTTTTTGCATTTCTTTTCCTTGGGGATGGTCTTGATCACTGTCTCCTGCACAAGGTCATGAACCTCTGTCCATAGTTCTTCAGGCACTCTGTCTATCAGATCTAATCCCTTGAATCTATTTGTCACTTCCACTGTATAATCATAAGGGATTTGACTTGGGTCATACCCGTATAGTCTAGTGGTTTTCCCTACTTTCTTCAATTTAAGTACAAATGTACTGTCATCCAAACCTATATTTCCTCCCTTCCTGTTTTACTGGAAGATGTTTGTTTCCTTCTACTTCCACCCCCAGCTCCCTCCCATGCATCTGCTTTCTTCTTTGTCGGTTGTAGCTGCTTCCATCAGCATTTTAATGCTTAATGTTAATCAGATTTCTCAGAAAAGAAAAGATTGTGATAGGTGGGTGAACCAAAGTTTCATGAAACAGTATTATATCACATTAATACATGTATTATACTTGATATCACCTATTCTATAATATTTCATTTTTTCCCTATATGTTGGCCAAGACTCCCTCTATTGATTTCAGACTTAATTAACCCAAGTACCTGAAAAAAAAGTTCATATGGGCAAAAGGAGACATGCATAAGAATTCATATTGCCAGATCTGCTGCAGTAGCAAAAAGGAGAATAAATTGTCATCAACACAAGAATGGATATATAAATTATTGTACGCACCTCATATGAAATACTACATAGCAAATAATAACTGCTGTTACCTGTATCAAATGTGGTTACACCTCAAAGACAAAATACTGGTTGATTAAAAAAATTGCAGAAGTAAAATTATAATATTGTGTTCAGCTCAGTTCAGGTCAGTCGCTCAGTCATGTCTGACTCTTTGCAACCCCATGAATCACAGCAGGCCAGGCCTCCCTGTCCATCATCAACTCCCGGAGTTCACCCAAACCCATGTCCATCGAGTCGGTGATTCCATCCAGCCATCTTATCCTCTGTCATCCCCTTCTTCTCCTGCCCCCAATCCCTCTCAGCATCAGGGTCTTTTCCAGTGAGTCAACTCTTTGCATGTGGTGGCCAAAGGACTGGAGTTTCAGCTTCAACATCAGTCCTTCCAATGAACACCCAGGACTGATCTCCTTTAGGATGGACTGGTTGGATCTCCTTGCAGTCCAAGGGACTCTCAAGAGTCTTCTCCAACACCACAGTTCAAAAGCATCAATTCTTCAGCGCTCAGCTTTCTTCACAGTCCAACTCTCACATCCATACATGACCACAGGAAAAACCACAGCCTTGACTAGACCGGCCTTTGTTGGCAAAGTAATGTCTCTGCTTTGGAATATGCTATCTAGGTTGATCATAACTTTTCTTCCAAGGAGTAAGCATCTTTTAATTTCATGGCTGCAATCACCATCTGCAGTGATTTTGGAGCCCCAAAAAATAAAGTCTGACACTGTTTCCCCATCTATTCCCCATGAAGTGATGGGACTGGATGCCATGATCTTAGTTTTCTTAATGTTGAGCTTTAAGCCAACTTTTTCACTCTCCTCTTTCACTTTAATCAAGAGGCTGTTTAGTTCCTCTTCACTTTCTGCCATACGGGTGGTGTCATCTGCATATCTGTTATTGATATTTCTCCTGGCAATCTTGATTCCAGCTTGTGTTTCTTCCAGTCCAGGGTTTCTCATGATGTACTCTGCATATAAGTTAAATAAGCAGGGTGACAATATACAGCCTTGATGTACTCCTTTTCCTATTTGGAACCAGTCTGTTATGTTAATATCTGCCAAAAGCCCTACTTCCAAATACTATCACATTAGGAGTTAAGGGCTTCAGTATATGAATTTTGAGGGTACACATTCAATCTATAAAATTTTTCCCTGGTCTCCTTCAGATACATGTCCTTCTTGCATGTGAAATACAGTCATTCCACCCCAATAGAACCAAGAGTTTTAACTAGTTTCAGCATCAATGCTGAAGCCTAAGTCTGAAGTCTCATCTAAATACCATTGAAATCATGTATGGGTGAAACTGGAAGGATGATTCACCCCCTTGGAAATTTCCTCTCTAGCTCTGAACCTGTGAAACTAGACAAGTAAAGTGTTTCCTAAATATAATGATGGGACAGGCCTATAATAGGCATTCACATTCTAAGTGTGAGAAACAGGAAGAAAGAAGTGATGATGGACCACAAGTAAGTCTAAAACTCATCAAGGTAAAGGCCATCAGATCTTAATGCTCAAAAATAATCCTCTTTGACTTGATGCTCTGCCTTTTAGACTTAATGGGGCAGCAGCTCTACCTTCAGGACCCACTATAGTGGGAGCTGCACTGCACTCGTGGCTCCCGCTGGCGGGGACTCTGCTCCCTGGGGGCTTGGCCAAGTGGCCCCTGCCTGGCCTGTTGCAACCAATGAGGCAGCTTCCATTTTGAAACTAAAGAGGGAGCTCTGATGATCTCTAAATTTCCTTTGGCATCATTTTCCCCTTGTTTTGAAGAATAGTGAATGTTCACAGCTAAGAGTTCTGTGATTTGTTCCTATGGAATCTAAATTGACACGCTTCCTTATGTTCATCCTGCTTTCTCTGCCCCTTTTAGTTCAAACTGGCAGTGTCTTTGCTGATAACTTATTTTCTATTCCTGGTCACTGTGGAAATGACTGATTAGGCCATGTTTCACACTCACGCTAATATCCTTATAAAAGGGTCACTCAGCCACAGCCTTGGTGTTCTCTTTCAAACACACTTTCTCATTTTTTGCAATATGGGCAGGGTAAGAATTTTCCAGATCTTTAAATTCTGATTCCTTTTTGCTTAGCAATTTCTTCTTCAGTACAGTTCTCTCTTTCCCCAGCAGTTAGGAGGAATCAAGCTGCTCCTTCAATACTTTTCTTAGGAATCTTCTCAGCTAAATAACCAATTTCATCACTTGCCTGTTCTCTGTACACAAACATGTGTACACCTGCATGTTCTCTGCAGACTACTAACGCAGTTCAGACAAGTTCTTTGCCAGTTTATAGCAAGTGTCACCTTTTCTCCACTGTCCAATAATATGTTCCTGGTTTGCACCTGAGACTTCATCAGAAGTCAGACTTCACTGAATTTTCTAACAGCATTCTGTTCATTGTTATTTAGGTATTTTCTAAGAGAATATCTTCAGTTCTCCTTTCTTTCTGAGCTCTTATTCTGAGCTCTTACCAGAACTGCCTTTTGCAGTCCCTTCATGGCAACTTTTGTTTTTCCTAGCATGCACCTGAACACTCTTCCAGCCTCTATCCATTACCCAGTTTCAAAGCTGTTTCCACATGTTTTGGTATTTGTTACAGCAGCACCTCACTTCTTAATGTCTCAGACAGCTCAGGCTGACTATACATAATACCATAGAGTGTGAGGCTTAAACAACATTTATTTCTCACAGTTCTGGAGGCAAGGAAGACCAAGATCAAGGTGTTACAGATTGAATTCTTCACTGTGCCATTCCTGGCTTGTAGCTGGCTGCCATATTGCTGTATACATGCCCTCTTCTTTGCATGTGCGTTGAGGGAGAACTCTGCTCTCTCTCAGTCTTCTTTTAAGGATACTAATTCCATTATTGCCGAGGTCCAGCCTCAGCAGAGTCCAGGGATATCCTGAGGATGGACAACGTCAGCGAATGAAGAAAGATAGATAAAGATAAGGAAAGAGACACGGGGTGGCCAAGCTTCAGCAAGCGAGGCCCATTTACTTTATTTTTCTCAGGGCTTTTATACCCTGAGTTATACGTACAGCAAGGTGAAAAATGCAGAGTCAACTCAACATTCCATCAGTAATAACTTTTATCAATATCATGGTTCTTTTTGTAAGAGTCTTATTTTCTGTACATCATCTTCTATTCCGGAGGTCTGTTGATATTCCATGACCTCTTTTTAAAGAGGTTGGTCAGCCAGAACACCAGAACAATGATCTTCCCTTAAAGTGTTTCTTCTTAAATTCTTAGCCTGCGTCACCCTTAAAGTACAGAGTTACATTTTTATGGAGCAAAGATTCAGCGGGTTACAGCAAAGAAAGAACTGATTAACTCAAAGTCTAATGTTGCTAATGCTAAGGCTGCTGCTTGTAATTTCTATATCTTAACTATATGTACTCCCAGGAACACAACGGATAAGGGATGTGAGAACTAGGCAGCAAGCATTGCATAGGCTCAACAATGTTGCAAGAGTCTGGATAAACCTGCCAAGTAAGCTACAATGCTAACAGGGGGTTTGAAACACTCCTTTCATGCCCAGGAGATTTATTAACTAAAGCGCTAAGTTAACTCTTTTGGTCAGGGACAGCCCCCTGCTAATGTCAGAAGAACTGGTGAAAGACATAAAATAGTAAGACAGACAGATTCTGGTTTGGGGGTAGATGCTCGAGCAGATCCAGGGGGTCCGTCGAGTCCTGAGGCCCTGCTCATCACGACTCTTCCACATGACCCTATCATGGGTCAGATGGCCCAGGGATTCCCTTGAGTCCTGCATGACCTTGTCATGGGTGGGATCTCCCGTGCTGGCTCCCGGCACATTATAGCAGCTCTACGTAGCCTCATGATCTCATGTAAAACTAAATGTCTTCCCCAGAGCCCCACCTCCTGTTACCATCACATTAGGGGTTAGAGCTTCAACATAAATTTGGGGTGGGAGGTGGGGGGCACACAAATATTCAACCCATGATGGATAACATTTATAAAATTTGACAACATGCAAAGCAATGCTATATATTTCATGGTTGCATGGATAGATGGAGATACATGCATATCTCAAGTATAAAAATATACATAAAAGTAACAAACAACAAATTCAAGATAGTGTCTGCCTCCAGGGTGAGGTCTACAAGTGGTGCCTTATTTCTTGAATATATGAATAAATATGGTGAATATTAATATATGAAAAAGATGTGTGGTAGGTACATGGGGTTATTATATTATCCTGTGTTATTTTAAACATTTAAACTATTTCATGAAGAATACACTAATGGTGTAGAAGATAAACATATTAAACTACTTAGTAAATGCTCATGCTCTTAAAAGCTCACATCCATGGCTCCTAATTTTTTTTCGACTCTATATCCCCTTTCTAGGATATCTTCATACTGGGCTTAATTTCTCATCTATGTGTTGGTGACTCAAGTTTGTATTTCCAGTCCAGATCTCTTCACTGAGCTCTAGAATCACTTCTAGGTGACTTTTCCATGAGGAAGTTTCTAAAGCACTCCAGCTGCAAAGTGCCAAAGCAAAATTCCAACTTGATACTTCTCCAAGGTCTTTGTAGTTATTAAATAAATGGCTACCCACTCCAGTACTCCAGTATTCCTGCCTGGAGAATCCCATGGACAAAGGAGCCTGGCAGGCTACAGTACAAGGGGTCACAAAGAGTTGGACACAAGTGAAGCAACTTAGCATGCATGCATATATATATGTGTGTGTGTGTGTATGTATATATACATATATATGCTGCTGCTGCTGCTAAGTCACTTCAGTCATGTCCAACTGTGTGTGACCCCATAGACGGCAGCCCACCAGGCTCCCCCATCCCTGGGATTCTCCAGGCAAAAATACTGGAGAGGGTTGCCATTTCCTTCTCCAATGCATGAAAGAGAAAAGTGAAAGTGAAGTCGCTCAGTCTGTCCGACTGTTAGCGACCCCATGGACTGCAGCCCACCAGGCTCCTCCATCCATTGGATTTTCCAGGCAAGAGTACTGGGGTGGGGTGCCATTGCCTTCCCCAATATATATATGCAGTGGTTAGCAATATATGTGCATATATATATATATATATATACACATATGTATATATATTTTTATCTAGGTCCTTACTACTCAAAGATTTCTGAACAAGAAGCACCAGACTCACTGGGAGTTTATTAGAAATGCATCCTCAACCCCAACCGGAAATAATGCATCAGATTGCATTTTAACAAGACCTTTCCAGGGGTTTACATGCACGTTAACATTTCGGAAACACTGTATGCCTAATGATCTCCCTATAAACTCTTCTTGCCCTCCTTCTAATCCATTATATTTTCAGAAGTGGGAAACAGAATGACAGGGTTGGAAGAAAGAGAAGCAGTTCTTCAACTATATCTACCTCTTCAACACACTTTCTAATTTCTGTGACGCGTCCTCTTGGCTCTAGCATCAGTGGGCTTCTTTTTGCTCTTCAAATGCATCATTACACTCTCTGCCTTTGCTTAAAATTGCTTATTTCCTTCTTTAACCAGTTAACTCCTGTTTAATTTTCCATCTCAACCAATTTCTTCTCTGATCCCCATAACTGCTCCCCAGCCCCAATTAGAACCATTCTTCCTGCTATTTACTGTTATTCTTCCTTAAGCATTTCCTCCACAGTGAAAAAGTAAACGTTACTATTTAATTAATATTGATCTTACCCATTTCACTGTAAGCTCTATCAGGACAGAGTCCAAATTTGCTTTACTTAGCAGGTAATTCAGTGCTTAACACAGACAGCTTGACACAGACTAGGTGCTTGATAAATATTAATTACTGTCTAACCGAATAAATAAATATTATAAAAGAAGTGCCTCCATTTGGGTGAGAGACGGGACTAGATGAGCTCTGCTGCTGCTGCTGCTGCTGAGTTGCTTCAGTCATGTCATCTCTGTGTGCCTCTATGGATTGCAGCCCACCAGGCTCCTTTGTCCTTGGGATTCTACTGGAGAGGGTTGCCATGCCCTTTCTAAGGGTTTCTAAAATCCTGAGTTGTGTGGCTCTGTTTCTTATTTGATTCACAAATGTTCACGTTGGCCCACTCAACGTATAAGAATCTTTTAAAATTCTAGTCGTTCCTACCTACATTAGGTAAGATTAAAATGTATTGATTTTCTTGACAATCTAGCCTCCAGAATAGACATCATAAAAATAACACAATTTGATAAATATTTGTAATGTCAGGAAAGGTTGTAAGTCACAGTAATAGACTGATAAATACATTGGTTGGTTGGTTGGTTAGGTTTAGTCGCTAAGTCGTGTCTGACTCTTGCGACCTTATGGACTATTTCCGCCAAGCTCCTTTGTCCATGTGATTCTCCAGGGAAGAATACTGAAGTGTGTTGCCATCTCCTTCTCCAGGGGATCTTCCTAACCTAGGAATTGAACCCGGGTCTCCTACATGGCCGGCAGATGATTTACTGACTAAGCTAAACATGGAAAATCTAGTGAAATGGCAAGTCAGTTTACCCTGGCCTGCATGAAGCCACGGCTAGTCAAGCAAATCTGCTGAGGTTTAAACTTAGAAAGAATAAGGCAAAGGAGAGGCTGGAGGCATCAGGGAGGAAGTGAGTGGCTAAAGTAACAATATAACAGTGATCATAATTAACATTTATTAAGCATATGTGCCAATGCAGGTTACTTTAGTAACATTATCTCAGCTGATTTCATGACAAGGTCCTAAAGTAAAGACTATTTTACATTTTCCATATTAGCTACATATAAAAAGTGTTCCAATTTTATGTATAAGGAAACTGAAGCAAAGACCTTTTAAGTCACTTACTCAAGGATGTCCAATAAGTAGATGACGGATCAGGGCTTTGAAAACAGCAATCTATTTTATTCTCAATCATGCAATAATGCCTCTTTAACAAAGGAGGTAAGTTAGGTAGAGAAGATAAAGGATAAACCTTGTGCTATGCTACAAGGTACAGCTGTGAGGGTCAAAATTTGTGGCTACTAAAGGGTTAGGGCAACAGCCAGAAGTATTATCCCTAGGAAGATTGAAGTGTAGAAAAATATCCATGGTCCCCACGAATCTTAAAGCTCTTTGCACTTAGAAAACAAAAGAATTTGAATATACAAAGTCTAAAACTGATCAGTTCAGTACAGTTCAGTCGCTCAGTTGTGTCCGACTCTTTGCGACCCCATGAATCACAGCACGCCAGGCCTCCCTGTCCATCACCAACTCCCGGAGTTCACTCAGACTCATGTCCATCGAGTGAGTGATGCCATCCAGCCATCTCATCCTCTGTTGTCCCCTTCTCCTCCTGCCCTCAATCCCTCCCAGCATCACAGTCTTTTCCAATGAGTCAACTCTTCGCATGAGGTGGCCAAAGTACTGGAGTTTCAGCTTTAGCATCATTCCTTCCAAAGAAATCCCAGGGTTGATCTCCTTCAGAATGGACTGGTTGGATCTCCTTGCAGTCCAAGGGACTCTCAAGAGTCTTCTCCAACACCACAGTTCAAAAGCATCGATTCTTCGGCGCTCAGCTTTCTTCACAGTCCAACTTTCACATCCATACATGACCACAGGAAAAACCATAGCCTTGACTAGGCGGACCTTAGTCGGCAAAGTAATGTCTCTGCTTTTGAATATACTATCCAGGTTGGTCATAACTTTTCTTCCAAGGAGTAAGCGTCTTTTAATTTCATGGCTGCAGTCACCATCTGCAGTGATTTTGGAGCCCAAAAAAATAAAGTCTGACACTGTTTCCACTGTTTCCCCATCTATTTCCCATGAAGTGATGGGACCGGATGCCATGATCTTCGTTTTCTGAATGTTGAGCTTTAAGCCAACTTTTTCGCTCTCCTCCTTCACTTTCATCAAGAGGCTTTTTAGCTCCTCCTCACTTTCTGCCATAAGGGTGGTGTCATCAGCATATCTGAGGTTATTGATATTTCTCCCGGCAATCTTGATTCCAGCTTGTGTTTCTTCCAGTCCAGCGTTTCTCATGATGTACTCTGCATATAAGTTAAATAAGCAGGGAGACAATATACAGCCTTGACGTACTCCTTTTCCTATTTGGAACCAGTCTGTTGTTCCATGTCCAGTTCTAACTGTTGCTTCCTGACCTGCATACAGATTTCTCAAGAGGCAGGTTAGGTGGTCTGGTATTCCCATCTCTTTCAGAATTTTCCACAGTTTATTGTGATCCACACAGTCAAAGGCTTTGGCATAGTCAATAAAGCAGAAATAGATGTTTTTCTGGAACTCTCTTGCTTTTTCCATGATCCAGCGGATGTTGGCAATTTGATCTCTGGTTCCTCTGCCTGTTCTAAAACCAGCTTGAACATCAGGGAGTTCACGGTTCACATATTGCTGAAGCCTGGCTTGGAGAATTTTGAGCATTACTTTACTAGCGTGTGAGATGAGTGCAATTGTGCGGTAGTTTGAGCATTCTTTGGCATTGCCTTTCTTTGGAATTGGAATGAAAACTGACCTTTTCCAGTCCTGTGGCCACTGCTGAGTTTTCCAAATTTGCTGGCATATTGAGTGCAGCACTTTCACAGCATCATCTTCCAGGATTTGAAACAGCTCAACGGGAATTCCATCACCTCCACTAGCTTTGTTCTTAGTGATGCTTTCTAAGGCCCACTTGACTTCACATTCCAAGATGTCTGGCTCTAGATTAGTGATCACATCCTCATGATTATCTGGGTCGTGAAGATCTTTTCTGTACAGTTCTTCTGTGTATTCTTGCCACCTCTTCTTAATATCTTCTGCTTCTGTTAGGTCCATACCATTTCTATCCTTTATCGAGCCCATCTTTGCATGAAATGTTCCCTTGGTATCTCCAATTCTCTTGAAGAGATCTCTAGTCTTTCCCATTCTGTTGTTTTCCTCTATCTCTTTGCATTGATTGCTGAAGAAGGCTTTCTTATCTCTTCTTGCTATTCTTTGGAACTCTGCATTCAGATGCTTATATCTTTTCTTTTCTCCTTTGCTTTTCGCCTCTCTTCTTTTCAGTGCTATTTGTAAGGCTTCTCCAGACAGCCATTTTGCTTTTTTGCATTTCTTTTCCATGGGGATGGTCTTGATCCCTGTCTCCTGTACAATGTCACGAACCTCATTCCATAGTTCATCAGGAACTCTGTCTATCAGATCTAGGCCCTTAAATCTATTTCTCACTTCCACTGTATAATCATAAGGGATTTGATTTAGGTCATACCTGAATGGTCTAGCGGTTTTCCCTACTTTCTTCAATTTAAGTCTGAATTTGGAAATAAGGAGTTCATGATCTGAGCCACAGTCAGCTCCTGGTCTTGTTTTTGTTGACTGTATAGAGCTTCTCCATCTTTGGCTGCAAAGAATATAATCAATCTGATTTCGGTGTTGACCATCTGGTGATGTCCATGTGTAGAGTCTTCTCTTGTGTTGCTGGAAGAGGGTGTTTGCTATGACCAGTGCATTTTCTTGGCAAAACTCTATTAGTCTTTGCCCTGCTTCATTCCGCATTCCAAGGCCAAATTTGCCTGTTACTCCAGGTGTTTCTTGACTTCCTACTTTAGCATTCCAGTCCCCTATAATGAAAAGGACATCTTTTTTGGGTGTTAGTTCTACAAGGTCTTGTAGGTCTTCATAAAACCGTTCAACTTCAGCTTCTTCAGCATTACTGGTTGGGGCATAGACTTGGATAACTGTGATATTGAATGGTTTGCCTTGGAAACGAACAGAGATCATTCTGTCGTTTTTGAGATTGCATCCAAGTACTGCATTTCGGACTCTTTTGTTGACCATGATGGCTACTCCATTTCTTCTGAGGGATTCCTGCCCGCAGTAGTAGATATAATGGTCATCTGAGTTAAATTCACCCATTCCAGTCCATTTTAGTTCGCTGATTCCTAGAATGTCGACGTTCACCCTTGCCATCTCTTGTTTGACCACTTCCAATTTGCCTTGATTCATGGACCTGACATTCCAGGTTCCCATGCAATACTGCTCTTTACAGCATTGGACCTTGCTTCTATCACCAGTCATATCCACAACTGGGTATTGTTTTTGCTTTGGCTCCATCCCTTCATTCTTTCTGGAGTTATTTCTCCACTGATCTCCAGTAGCATATTGAGCACCTACTGACCTGAGGAGTTCCTCATTCAGTATCTTATCATTTTGCCTTTTCATACTGTTCATGGGGTTGTCAAGGCAAGAATACTGAAGTGGCTTGCCATTCCCTTCTCCAGTGGACCAGGTTCTGTCAGACCTCTCCACCATGACCCGCCTGCCTTGGGTTGCCCTGTAGGCATGGCTTGGTTTCATTGAGTTAGACAAGGCCCTGGTCCTAGTGTGATTAGATTGACTAGTTTTCTGTGAGTATGGTTTCAGTGTGTCTGTCCTCTGATGCTCCCTTGCAACTCCTACCATCTTACTTGGGTTTCTCTTACCTTGGACGTGGGGTATCTGTTCATGGCTGCTCCAGCAAAGCACAGCCGCTGCTCCTTACCTTGGACGAGGGGTATCTCCTTACCGCCTTTCCTGACCTTCAACGTGAGATAGCTCCTCTAGGCCCTCCTGCACCTGTACAGCCACCGCTCCTCCTGTTGCTCCTCCCAGCCGCTGCCCCTGTCCTGGGGTGCAGGGTAGCTCCTCTCGGCTGCAGCCCCTGGCCTCCAGGCGGGGTGGCTCCTCCTGGCCACCACCTCTGGCCTCAGGCGCAGGGTGGCTCCTCAGGGCCACCACCGCTGGCCTCAGGTGCTAGGTGGCTTCTCCCGGCTGCCCCTGGCCTCGGACTTGGGCAGCTCCTCTTGGCCGTTCCTACACTGTCACAGCCTGACCTCTCAGCCACGCTATTAGTGCGCTGGGTCGCAGCCGCCTGCGCTTAGTGCACCAGGTCACAGCCGCCTGCGCTTATACTGACAGTTCTCTTCATTTGCAATATTCGTTATAAGGTTCCTGCTTATCCCTACTGCCTTAAACCATGCACATCCAAGTTATCAGTTATCACTGTTGATGGAATCAACGCAAACACATGTGCGAACCACTGAGACAAATAACCTCTCTCAAAAGAACAAGGATGACTTTGAGATGATAATACTTCATACCAACTCTCTGTACTTCTGTGCACCAAATGATCACCTCCACAGCCTGGCCATGTCGCACCACTGTGGCTGATAACTTCCGAATTCATATTTCACTTCTAGTCACTGAAAATACCAGAATCCCTACTCCACCTCTGATGCCCAGGTCTTCTCTTCCAGATTTACTCTTCTTTAGTCTAATATTTCATTCTTAGATATCTGTCATATACAGAGTAAAGAACCACAAACATATAGATTTCTTTTCAATTGTAAGATTTAGAAAAGTGTTTGCAGGGGGACTGTAGATGGCTCTAAACAGAGGGAATTTCTAAGAAAACATTAGGACCAAAATCACATTTATAGCTGGTTCCTTAAGAATGAAAACTAATGTATTCCTGGCACCTAGAATTCTCTGAAATAATTTAGTTCAGAGTCTATCACAGTTGCACATCATAAAAGCTGCTGCTGCTGCTGCTAAGTCACTTCAGTCGTGTCCGACTCTGTGTGACCCCATAGACGGCAGCCCACCAGGCTCCCCCATCCCTGGGATTCTCCAGGCAAGAACACTGGAGTGGCTTGCCATTTCCTTCTCCAATGCATGGAAGAGAAAAGTGAAAGTGAAGTCGCTCAGTCTGTCTGACTGTTAGCGACCCCATGGACTGCAGCCCACCAGGCTCCTCCGTCCATTGGATTTTCCAGGCAAGAGTACTGGGGTGGGGTGCCATTGCCTTCCCCGTCATAAAAGCTAGAACACAGAAACAAAATTTCTCTGTTCTGCATGATAATGTACTAAATTGATGTTGATATATGCAAAATCTCCTTTATGATGGGTAAATAATGAGTTATTACTGTTCTGCTTTTGTCTTGCCTTCACTAAAAATGTTGCAGTGGTGTGCACATTTAAATAATTTATGCCCATATTTTGTCTGGGTTTCCCAGGTGGCGCTAGTGGTAAAGAAACCATCTGCTAATGCAGGTAAATATAAGAGACTTGGGTTCCATCCCTAGGTGGGGAAGATCCCCTGGAGGAGGGCACGACAACTCACTCCGGTATTCTTGCCTGGAGAATCCCATGGACAGAGAAGCCCGGCAGGCTGAAGTCCATAGGCAGGCTGCAGTTACACAGAGTCGACACAACTGAAGCGACTGGCACATGCACATTATGTCTGCTTTTCAATATTGTTGAATTCTGTGCCCTACGCTTTATGATGCGATGCAAGGCCTAAGAATCATCTCAGAAACTTTGTCTGACACATTGCTCCACCAGTCCAAATTACCTATGATTTTGCTAAGTTCAGTGGGTAATGTTTGTGAATGCATAGCTTAGGTCAGTTCAGGTGCTCAGGTGAATCCAACTCTTTGTGACCCCATGGACTGTAGTACGCCAGGCTTTCCTGCCCATCACCAACTCCCAGGGCTTACTCAAACTCATGTCCATTGAGTCGGTGATGCCATCCAACCATTTCATCCTCTGTCGTCCCCTTTTCCTCTGTCTTCAGTCTTTCCCAGCAGCAGGGTCTTTTCCAGTGAGTCAGTTCTTCGCATCAGGTGGACAAAGTATTGGAGTTTCAGCTTCAGCACCAGTCCTTCCAATGAATATTTAGGACTGATCTCCTTTAGGATGGACTGGTTGGATCTCCCTGCAGTTCAAGGGACTCTCAAGAGTATTCTCCAGCACCACAGTTCAAAAGCATCAATTCTTTGACACTCAGCTTTCTTTATTGTCATTTGGAGAGAACAGTCACAATGTTATCTCTACAGAATTAATATAAAGAACTGCCCAGTCAGTGTTCAAGTGGCAACATACAAATAGGGAAGGTTTAGGTTTGGGGACAGGCATTCTGAAAGTATCATTTGGGCTTGAATAATGGTCTTAATAATTAAATAGGTCATATTTTTCCATTTGTAAAATCTCAGTTATGAAGAAATATGCCTTCAGTTAATCTCACATGCTTATAAAGCTACAAGTAATCCTTGATCGTTTTTCCATCCATTTTATGTCATAATATAGTTCTATTGCAAGGTCATCTGGACAGTCTCCATATTTTGTTGAGAAAATGGGAGCATTAAGAATCCTTGAGTTAGACTATGCTTAAAATACTGCCTACAAATTATATATCTGATTTATATAAAAATGCATAGCGAGTCACATATTCCAAAGATGTCTTTACTTCCATATGCTCTTCTAGGAACTTCCCACCCCCTCATCAAAAGCTAGAGCCTAATTCCCTTCCTTCTGATTCTGGGTGAGTTTGTGACTTGCTTTTAACCAACAGAACATAACAATTGACCTAGGTCATAAAAGGTGATACAGCTGAGATAAAAACTAAAACACTCGGTCCCCCAAACCACAACATAAAGAGTGAGATTCCCCTAAGGCTGCCATGCAGCAAGGAAGCCCAAACTAGCCCTCCTGAAGAGACCATGCAGAGAATCCTTGAGACTACACTGATGGACACAAAAGGATGCTCAGCCCATGTCCAGTTGCTCCAGTTCCAGTTACCGCCTATTTGCAACCACATGAGAGTCTATTAGGCCAAACTGCCCAATCAAGCTTTTCCCAAATTACTGAACCATAAAAATTCTGTGAAGTGAAAATCGCTCAGTCGTGTCCGACTCTTTGTAATCCCATGGATTATACAGTCCATGGAATTCTCCAAGCCAGAATACTGGAGTGGGTAGGCTTTCCCTTCTCCAGGGGATCTTTCCAACCAAGGGATTGAACCAAGGTTTCCCACATTGCAGGTGGATTGTTTACCAGCTGAGCCACAAGGAAAGCCCAAGAATACTGGAGTGGGTAGCCTGCCCCTTCTCCAGTGGATCTTCCTGACCCAGGAATCAAAATGGGGTCTCCTGAGTTGCAGGCAGACTCTTTACCAACTGAGCTATAAGGGAAGCCCTTAAAAACTCTAAGACAGAACTAAAATGACTACTGCATATTAAGCTACTAAGTTTTGGGGTGATTTGTTATGCACAGTAGTAATAGATACAAACTGTTAAAAATTTTTAGGCTCTCAATATTTAAAAAAATAGACTAAAAGCATTAATATTTATATACAATTAGAAAAGATTACTTCCAAGTGATTTTTCACCTATTTCCTCAAAGCAAAGAAGTTCCCATTTTTGTCTCCATGAAAGTGAATGGAGTTAAAGAAATATTTACAAAATTTAAAACTTTTGAGGGGATAATTACCAATTTTCTTTAGATTTTCCTTAAATATTATCCTTTGCCTAAGAACATCCCTTTTATCTTATTCTGCCAAGACAAAGAAATAGATGGATTAGATGGATGGGAAGGGGTGGGTATTGAGAGAGGTGGGGAGAATAGGTAGGGAAATGACATAACTGATACAAATAATTTTGAGAGTAGGAAAGAGACGGGAATGGGACATTATATATCTGTTGTTGTTTTTTAACGCTTTATAATTTCAAATCACACCCTCTATAGTGGAGTGCTGTAGCAATGATTGCAATCCAAGTTTTATGGAGGCAGAAATTTATACAAAGTTGGAGATTCTCTTTAAGAAAAGGAATATAAAATTAAAAATATAAAATTAACTATGGAAATAAGTATTAGACTGAGAAGAGAAATTATAACAAAAACCAAATTTTGAAAAGCTAACAAATTCTACCATCACCAATATCCAGATGTATTTATATTAATTTTTAACGCTTTATAATTTCAAATCACACCCTCTATAGTGGAGTGCTGTAGCAATGATTGCAATCCAAGTTTTATGGAGGCAGAAATTTATACAAAGTTGGAGATTCTCTTTAAGAAAAGGAATATAAAATTAAAAATATAAAATTAACTATGGAAATAAGTATTAGACTGAGAAGAGAAATTATAACAAAAACCAAATTTTGAAAAGCTAACAAATTCTACCATCACCAATATCCAGATGTATTTATATTAATTAACCACCTGATACATATCTGTAATATTTCTAAATTATATTTGGGGGCTGTATTTATTCACTGATTACTTCAAATGACAATGATTATTTTTTACAAATTAAAAAAAGTCATTAGCATGATTTGTTGAAATGAGTATTTTAATTCTCAATAGCTTATAAGTTATATGATACAGTAAAAATAATATAGGCTGTATTATTGAATATATACATATATGTTATGTTTGTGTATGTATGTATACAGTAAGAACCAAATTCTCCATTTGAAAGCTGCACTTCAGATGACTACAGATTGTTCTACCAACCAGCTTCTACCTTTATACATTTAAAACTTAACCTTATATTTTACATACAATGTGTTGCTTTAAGAGATATTCATAGTGTAATATTGCTCCACCAAACAATTTGGCCAAGTATGCAATAGGAGTATTTTTAGAAGTCATTGCTATACCATGATAGCTAATTTATTTAAATCAAAAATTTAGTTATGCAAGGAGGTGACTAAGAAACACATAAATATATCCCTTAAACTATAACATATCCCCAACCCAACTTCTCCTTACCTAGATCCCAAACATGCTGTGTGGCCACTCCTGGGCCACCTATCCTAAGGGAAGATGGAAGGGGAGTTAAGAGATGAAGAAGACAGTGTTCTTAACTGACTGTGGTTAAAATAGCCATAAAATATATGCTCATGTGACCATCCTGAAAGGCTGTCCCAGAGTTTTGGAAGGAGTTCATGCACATAAAAGGCTTTAAAGCTGAGGTTTCACAGGGTTCATAGTAAATCTACCTTACCTATGAGTCTATATGTTTTTCTACCCCCACTAGAGTATCTTAAGGTCACTTAGGGGATTTCCCCATTCTAGGTCAAGTCATAGGGGCTGTCATTCACACCTGGCTATCCCTAAGAGAAGATCTAATCAATGTTGCTACTCAGAGTTACTGATTCTCAGATCTTATGTAACCCATGAAAGGTGAATGGAACCCAGAAAAGATCACATAATTCAAGAGAGGCCAATAAGAATTTCCTAGGATTGATATATGGCTGTTAAGGGAAAGAAATCTTTCTACTGGGGATGCTAAACAGAAAAGGAGTTTGAGGCTGCTGCGATCAGCTTTTTCCTACATGAAAAGACCTTGTTTGAGAATCAAACCAGCATTTAAAAACATTCCTGGGAGACAGAGGCTAAAAACAGTATTTGATCCTCTTTAGCCAGCTGTGCACCCTGCTTAACTCCTCCCTGTTGTTAGATAATAAATTCCCTTCTTACTTACTGAATTGAATCTTTAGCATTTAGGGACTCAAACAGACTTGAGTAATACATTCTTTCTTTTGCTACATTAGAGTGTTTTGCTTCAGATTTTATGTAGCAACTATACAAAATGTAAAATTTAATAACAATGAATTCATAAACATCTCCATCATTTTGACAATTTCTCAGATCTGACAACATAATCAATATGAAAATACCATGCACTCAGGAGAGGGGGAAAAACACACACCAAAAAAACTAGTAATTGTGTTAAACTAATAAGTTTTAAATAAGACAAAATACAAAGAATAATTCATACTAAAATAGGCCTGGCAGAATTAAAATACAAATCTTATTAACTGCAAATCATTTCTATAGGGTATCTGTATTCTCTAATCTAACAAAAAATATCATATTTTTTTGTGATATGTGAAATTCTGTGAAATATCATATGTGAATTATGTGAAAATATCATAATTTTCAAATGCATAATACCATCTATCAGACAAGAGATCAAAGAAAAATAGTTGGAAGTCCCCTAAATAGAATCAAAAATATAAAATTAGAGTTAGAGGAAGTATTTAAGACCAATGAGAAAATCAAAGATTACTTGAACAATTGTGCTGCGTGATTAAGTAAGAGGAAAAAGAGAAACCAAACTCATAGCCAAAATAAAATTAAATTCCATGTGATTTAAAGCTTTACATGTAGAAAATAATGACTAGAAGAAAATACATAGAGAGATTTATGTGGTCATTGAGTGGTAAAATAGAACACCAGATATGGAATTTCATAAATGAAAAAATAGAATTCAATTTCATATGTCTTATATGAAATTAAAATATCAAAGCATAAATTTTAAAAAATATGTGACAGAAATATAAAATCAGAATGCAAATGACAAGCTGAAAGGTTATATTTTACATATGCTTGACAGAGTAAAGATAATATATAAAGAACTCTTGCAAATCAATAAGGAAAAAAAAAGTAAGTCCTCAAGTACAGATGTAGATAAAGGTCTTGTTCGCCACTCCAGTACTAAAGAAGACACATGACACGCATCAACATGTTGACAATAGCTAGATCTGAACAGTAGAATTACAGGAAATTTTTATTTACTATTTTGTGTCTTTCAAGATGGAGCATGTGTTCCTTCTGTAATTAGAAAAGCCCGAAGAATTGATGCTTTTGAACTGTGGTGTTGGAGAAGACTCTTGAGAGTCCCTTGGACTGCAAGGAGATCCAACCAGTCCATTCTAAAGGAGATCAGCCCTGGGTGTTCTTTGGAAGGACTGATGCTAAAGCTGAAACTCTAGTACTTTGGCCACCTCATGTGAAGAGTGGACTCATTGGAGAAGACTCTGATGCTGGGAGGGATTGGGGGCAGGAGGAGAAGGGGACGACCGAGGATGAGATGGCTGGATGGCATCACTGACTCGATGGACGTGAGTTTGAGTGAACTCTGGGAGTCGATAATGGACAGGGAGGCCTGGCGTGCTGCAGTTCATGGGGTCACAAAGAGTCGGACACAACTGAGCAACTGAACTGAAATGAACTGAAGCAATGGCTATGTAACCTAAAACATTAAACTTTGGAGGAAAAATAATCTATAGAAAATTTACTGCAGAGGGTGAGGCCCAATCCTAACCAGGATTTCACTTTCCATGAAACCTTAGGCATTTGTTATTTGTTTCTGGCTCACATTGTGCTTTACAAACAAAACTAATCAAACATAAAAAACTTATATAATCTTAACCGTTTCATTACATGCACCTAAGTCCTTTATCTGTGGTGTCACGGACTCCAGTCTGGACCATCATCTTAGCACTCCACATTGGGTTCAGATTATCAGTGTTGCCAACTATCAATGTTTCCCCCTATGAAGGTCGGTTGGTGCCTCAAGAGGGCATATTTTATCTCTGTAGGACCAGGCCCTAGATCGGGGCCCAATCACAGAAGTGTTCAATAGTTTATTAGTCCAACAGAATTGAACTATGCTGCTCTGACTGTGAACCCTGATTCAGCAAGAGGACAGTAAATCAGAGTCAATTAGTCACTGTGTGGCCCTTTACATGGTTAAGTATTTCATGAAAGTTCATTTATTAATTTACTTTGAGTCACTTATGTTTCCCCATTAATGTTCATTTGGTTCACATATCCAACGGGGAAGGCAATGGCACCCCACCCCAGTACTCTTGCCTGGAAAATCCAATGGACGGAGTAGCCTGGTGGGCTGCAGTCCATGGGGTCGCTAACAGTTGGACAGACTGAGCGACTTCACTTTCACTTTTCTCTTTCATGCATTGGAGAAGGACATGGCAACCCACTCCAGTATTCTTGCCTGGAGAATCCCAGGGATGGGGGAGCCTGGTGGGCTGCCGTCTATGGGGTCACACAGAGTCGGACACGACTGAAGTGACTTAGCAGCAGCAGCAGCACATACCCAAAAAAGAAACAAGCAAACTGTGAGATTTTAGTCATTTAATATATGACTGCAACCCACCAGGCTCCTCTGTCCATGGGATTCTCCAGGCAAGAATACTGGAGTGGGTTGCCATTTCCTATTTCAGGGAATCTTCCTGATCTAGGGATCAAACCTTCATCTCTCTGTCTCCTGCACTGGCAGGCTGGTTCTTTACCACTAGCGCCACCTTGGAAGCCCAATGTATGGAAACATATGATGTTTATGAAAAAAATTAGAAATTTTCTCAGATGGTTAATATAAAACCATGGTCAAGACTAATTTGTGCATGCTAAATCACTTCAGTCATGTCTGACTCTGCAATCCCATGGACTGCAGCCCACTAGGCTCCTCTGTCCATGGACTTCTCCAGGCAAGAATACTAGGGTGGGTTGCCATTTCCATGACTAATTCAGACTAAAGGAATGTCCAAGTGAAACCAGTACTATCAAGAGAAGTTTGCATGCATGCTCAGTCATGTCCAATCCATTGCAACTCCATTGTTGCCCACCAGGCTCCGCTGTCCATGGGACTCTCCAGGCAAGAACACTGGAGTAGGTTGCCATTTCCTACTCCAGAGGATCTTTCTGACTCAGGAATCGAACACACGTCTCTTGTGTCTCCTGCATTGGCAGGTAGATTCTTTGCCACTGAGCCTTGGAAGTAGTACTATCAAATCTTTGATTATATTAAATTAGAAACTTTCACAGCTATTCAGAACTTCCAGTTAAAGCAGTGTTCCTAAAAGGACGTTTACTGAATATGCTTTTAAATGTCTAATTTATCACGAGTTATTATTTGCATACATGTATCAAAATCCTTGAAAGCAACTTTTCATCACACAGATTAATACTGTCATCTGAAGACTTATTTTTGCTATTAAATTACTTGGCAAATAGGTTTCTTGATAGGTAGCCTAATGTTTATGCTATGCTAAGCCAGTGACATTCATAATGTCTTAATTAGTAAAGGCTGAATTAATGAGACTTCATTATTATAGCAATATTTTAAGTATGATAGTAAGTGCAAGCATTTCTAAAGAACAATCTTTACTAACACAAAAGGTTTTGTTTTTTTTAATGCAGAATGCATCTATCTAAATTTTTATTTATCCACAGCATGTTAACTCTGAAATAAGACTTTTAGCTTCACTTGTTTTGAACAATAGGTTTTAAAATATATATATTTGATATGATAAAAAATATATATTTCTTCCATTATAGAACAATTCTAACATCTGTACTTTGAGTTATACTTAAGTGTACTTTTACATTTCATTACACACTAAATCATCAAAATAAACACTAAGGATTATGAATTTCTAACTCTTAAATAACTGTTTTGGTATACTGTTTCTTTATAAATCACTGTTTTCATTTTAAAGATAATCAATCATAGAATCATACAGTAACAGAACCAAGAGATGCTGTAGGAAGGTTACACATGTACTTACACTTTGCAACTCAATGTGTTTTAAAAACTGTACCTTTTTAAAAACTGGTCTAATATTCTTCAGGCATCTTCGTCACTAAGCAGCTTACCGTGAACTTCCAGGAACTCCTGCCTGTATGGCTCTCACACGTAGTCAACATCCGGCACTTCCGCTTTCTTGGGCTTCTACATGTTGCCTACATACCGTGTAGTCCAGCGGGTCTCCTCTTCCTGTTTCCATCCATGATCTGACCCCACGTCTCAAAGGAAATCAAAGATAAAGGACCCTTGTTTTGACTGTGCCATTTACTTATTTGAACACTATGACTCTGATTCCATGAGTCAACCAAGATGAGAAGGAGGCAACCATTATGTTCCCAAACCCCTGACCTCCTCTGACTTTGCCTGCCTCTCCCAGTCCTTGTGTGCAAGTGCTGCTCTTTGCATTGTAGCTCGCCAGGCTCTCCAGTTCATGGGATTCTCCAGGCAAGAATACTGGAGTGGGTTACCATGCCCTTCTCCAGGGGATCTTCCCAACCCAGGAACTGAACCCATGTCTCTGTCTTCTGCATTGCCGGGCAGACTCTTTACCCACTGAGCCATCAGGGAAGCCTCTTGCCAACCCTTAAGGTACCCAAATAAAAGAGGCAGTCTTTCCTCCTCCTTTTTCATTATATATCCATTATAAATATATCACATCCTTTTCCTTAAGGTGGCATGTTGTACTGCCTTTTCTCCAGAGGTCATAATGGCAGATGAAGTACAATATTATCTTACTGTCATTTGAGCTTCAAGAAGAAGGGATGACCTAAGCTACTGATAAATGAGTTGCCATGCCAACTCTGTATGATCAGCTTGGGTTTAGACTGATGTTCACACTTACAGGACATAAAAGTCTTTAATACCACTAGGTTTACTTAGAAAGATACAGCAGAGGAAATACAGCATGTCCACATGATAGCATCAAATACATCTCCAGCAGAAGTTCTTAAAGCTGTCCAGGCACTCCTTCCCAAATCCCATTAAGATTATGCTTAACAGTTGTACAGAAGGCCAAATGGCCAAGACAGATGTAGTTCCTGAAGAAGAGAAGTAAGGAGGGATTTTTGGCAGCTGTAAATACATTTTAGAACTCTGTAGATTTTAAGATAGTGTAGGATGGGGTAAGGACAAACAAATAAACTAACTTGATTTTTAACACAATCGATATTTAAAACTAGTGGGGAAAAGGAAATATTCACTGAGAACTCTGGAACAATTGGTCATCTGTAAAGAAGAAAGAAAACTGCATAAAGTTGATTGTGTAAAAACAATTCCAGGTAGATAAAAGATTTAAAGCTAAATGTACATTTGCAGAAGATTAATATGTTTATAACCTATATGACCTTGGCATAGGGAAAGATTTAAAAAGCACAAATCATAAAGGCAAAGAAACACATGATTATATTAAAGTTAAGGATTAATTTTTTCAAGAGATAAAACCAGTGAAAACTCAAGCTATCAACTGAAACTAGATCTGCAACATATAAAACTGAAAAGGAATTAGTATCTATGTGTGTATGTTAGTCGCTCAGTTGTGTCCGACTCTTTGTGACCTCACAGACTGTAGCCCACCAGACTTCTCTGCCCATGGAATTCTCCAGGCAAGAATACTTGAGTGGATTGCCATTCCCTCCTCCAGAAGAACTTCCCAACCAAGGGATTGAACCCTGGTCTCCTGCATCGCAGGCAGATTCTTTACTGTTGAGCTACAGGGAGTCCTAGTATCTATACCACATGAATAACTATAACAAATAATTATTTAAATAACTCAAATGGTCATTGAATATTAATAGGTATTTCACAAAAGAGTAAACATAAATGGTCAATAAATATGAATAGATGTTCAACCTCATTAGTTGTCAGGGATATGCAAATTAAATCCCCAGTGAGAGAGCATTTCATAACCACCAGATTGTAAACAATTTTAAAAAGTCCGTCTCAAGTGTTGCCAAGGATGTGACACAATAGAATGCTCATTTTCTCTTGACTAGAGTATAAATTGATGTCTCAACTTAGGGAATTACTTTGGCATTCATTCATTCACTTAGTGTATAGTAATTAACTGCTACGCATGTGGTACTATTCTTGTGTTTCAGCATGAAAAAAAAAAAAGATAAAAATGATCATTTCAAGTCGAGCATGCAAACCTCATATAACCTAAGTTCCACTTCCTGGAGAGAATATTCCCTACAGAAGATAAATATGTAACCCAGACAAATCTGTATATTTGTATATATGTATATATGTAAATGTNGCATGTGGTACTATTCTTGTGTTTCAGCATGAAAAAAAAAAAAGATAAAAATGATCATTTCAAGTCGAGCATGCAAACCTCATATAACCTAAGTTCCACTTCCTGGAGAGAATATTCCCTACAGAAGATAAATATGTAACCCAGACAAATCTGTATATTTGTATATATGTAAATGTTCAAGACAGTACTGCTTCTAAGTGAACTGAGAAAGATGGTAACCAAACATGCATCATCAGTTGAATGGATAAACAAATTGGAGTGGTGAATATAAAAGAAGACAAAAAAAAGGCACTGAAGTGAACTAACTATGGATATATATCAAAACAATATGAAGTTCAAAAACTATGTTAGTGGAAGATTATGTAACAATAGATAAAAAAAATAAGCATCTTCTGAAGTCATATACATATTTAGTAGTAAATTATAAAGAAAAGCAAGGTAATAGTTAATACACAGTTCCAGAGAAGAATTACCTCTGGGAAGTAAGAAAAAGTAGGGGGCTTCTGAGGTGGGGTTTTATTTTTGAAATAGGTGACAGGTATATGGGAGTTTATTTTTTTTTAACTACATCTATGTTTTACATATATTTGGAAGATATTTTATAAATACTCTATGTCCTTAATTTATTCATTAAGCTAAGTTTCTTTGCTTGGTTATCAATTTAGACCAAAACAATAAAGTAGTAAAATCAAGGACTCACAAATGTCACTGCTTATACATTATGTGAAAAATTAGTATATTCTATGACCATTAGTATAATTTTGTCTCAGTGAAAATTAAAAATGCAACTTTAAGTCATGAGAAAACTGAACATGAGATAAATTCTATAATATTATAAAGTTTTTTGAAGGTTCAATTGAATTAGCACTCAAAAATATTTATATATCTAGATTACTTCATAGAAATACCTACCACAGTAGAATCACTCTATAATTTTCTCCATTAACTAATAAGCCTTGAAAATAGTTAACAAATGTAGAAAATAATGTGTAAGACTTTGTAAAATAGAAACACATTCATATAAATTGACTCATCATAATATTTATAATATTAGAGATCATACTTTTTTTTTCATATATAATTTTATTTATTTATTTATTTATTTTTAACTTTCTTTTTATTTATTTATTTTTTTTATTTATTTTATTTTTTTTCTTGTATTTATTAATGAACATTATTCAAACATATTTCAGCTTAAGACTAGCAGAAGAGGCTAAGGCAATGCTTTTCCAAACAGAAATATTAAAGTGAAAGCTGTTTTTTAAAAGCCAATAATTATTTTGACCCTTTAAGCCAAATTCTAATAAACAACTAACTCTTCTCAAACGTAACTAGGATGTTAAGGGAGGAAGGGACGGTATCTATTGTCCTTAACACACAGAACAGTAGCTGTGCATACAAATGTATTATTTTTATGGAAAATTCTTAACCTGAGATTTTTGTACTCTAAATCATTAAAAAATTTAATATCTTTAATGGTCAACATATATCTTAAAAATGAATTCAAAATTTATGTCATTATTAGTAGGTATATATGCCTATATAATTTGAGGAAATTTTCACAATATATGTAAGCAAATGAATATTACAATGAATCAATATTAATTATTTGAATAATTTTAAATTTAATAATTTAATGATATTAATATTAATTAATGAATTGATATCACTATTGTATACAGTAAGCTATGTAACATTAATCAAACTTAAAGAATGAGTATTTAATTTTACCTATCATCACAAATATACAAACATATTTTTCAAAATTTTAGTATGGTAAGGAAAAGAAGTTTCTGTGACTAAAGGTTCAGTGCATACTGTTCAATCAAATAATCTAATTTCTAAACACCTAAGTATTTAGAAATGTCAAATGAAATTATTCTAGAGTTGTCAACTTTCAGTGAAAAGGTTACTCATAAATGAAAGACTGCTTTAACTACATTTTCCTAGGACATACTTTATAGATAGTCCATATCAAAAGATTCAGTTACCTTAAAATTACTCACCATATATGTGAATGTCTGTGTGTATGTGTGTTTATGTATATGTGTACATATATGTATGTAAGCATATATACGTTTCCATTTTCCTTTGATACACATACATAAGAAGATGATTTTAAACATTTTTCTTCCCCTGGTTGCTATAAATTAAGGTGTTGGCTTTTTACACAATGTATTTTGGGTATGTAGTCATAATGTTCTCCATTTCTTTAGCTCTGTCAGTTTCACACTGTTCTACAGTGTGAAATTGACAAGAAATGGTGCAAAACAGACAACTGGGAGCACAGAATTTAACACAAAATTACTGTGAACATTCTTTGAAAAAGGCTAAAACAAAATTTGATAGCACGAACTACAGTATGTTTCAATTTAACCAGATGTTTCAGATAAAGAACTCTAGATTTTTCTAAAAGTATGTTTTTATCTATGTACAAATGTTTGAAAATGAAAGGATAATCTAGACAATAGCATACTACCTATAGGAAAAGACATATCATGTTCTTAAAATGAAATCTTATAGTCATAATGCCTGCTTATCTCCCTAGAATTAAACTGTAATTCCCACTTTTGTATTCTTGTGGATAAGGCTATGGTTATTTCAAACTCTCTCTTCACAGCAATCTTTTCAACATTTTTTACAACAAGCATGAAATAAGTTAAAGAAATGGTATTGAAAGTCAGCTTAAAATAATATTCTGTATCTTTCCTTTATTAAAATCTTTTGTCTGTTCATTGCCCCAATGTTAGTTACCATCATTTGGGTTCTAAGAGGTAGAACACTATCTCTTTTCACCTTCTTAAAACATGCATTATACTTCTTCATATCAGAAAATTATGGGCTATTTCTATTTAATAATTGACTTGTAACTATGATTAGAAGGAAGAACAAATAATATTAGTAAAATATTGTTTTATGCTTTATAAATATCTTTTACAGACATAATTTTATATAATAAACATAGCATCTCTAGGAGCTTTGTAAAGCAGATATCATTTTTATCACTTTAAGGGTGAAAAAATTAACCCACAGAGAGGTTGAATAAGTCAACTGAACATTGAACACTGAGACAGCTAATACAAAATAAAGACCAGAACATGCCCATGTACCCCATAATGTGTGATTTAAATAAGCATGCCATTCTACTTGGAAATATTCATCTTCTGGTGGCCATAAAGTTTCATGTGTATGTTTCATGGAACACTCAGGCTATAATGATCAGTGCAAATGAAATGAACAAATGTTCAACATTAAAAATAGATCACAGCTGTAAGATGGTGAGTATAGAACAAAATAAATTTTTCAGGTAATCCTTCAATTTCTATGACTTTACTTTTATAAATTCAAAATATATTAAAATAAACTCTAACTTGAATTATCCTACTTAATATATTCAACACTATTATCCTTCCAAAATTAACATTCCAAACAATGTTAAACACAAATGATTTACTTTCTGGTCCACAGAACTTTCAAGGAAAGTTGTGTTAGCTAAGCAATATTAGGATCCTACAGAATGAATCATTTTATAATAAAACTCTTCGGAAAGGTCCTATATAATTGGGAAAATAATATCTGAAAATATATGACTGCTGCTGCTGCTGCTGCTAAGTTGCTTCAGTCGTGTCTGACTCTGTGCAACCCCATAGACGGAAGCCCACCAGATTTCCCCGCCCCTGGGGTTCTCCAGGCAAGAATACTGGAGTGGGTTGCCATTTCCTTCTCCAATGCATGAAAGTGAAAAGTGAAAGTGAAGTAGCTCAGTCTGTCCGACTCTTAGTGACCCCATGGACTGCAGCCTACCAGGCTCCTCTGTCCATGGATTTTCCAGGCAAGAGTACTGGAGTGGGTTGCCATTGCCTTCTCTGATATGACTGCTACAGTTTTAAATAATTATTTCTGGCCTTTTAAGGATTAATCGTTTATTGTTCAGTCGCTCAGTTGTGTCCAACTCTTTGCAGCCCATTGACTGCAGCATGCCAGGCTTTCATATCCTTTCCCATCTCCTGGAGTTTGCTCAATTCATGTCCATTGAGTGATGTCACCCAATCATCTCATCCTCTGTCATACCCTTCTGCTTCTGCCTTCAATCTTCCCCAACATCAGGGTCTTTTCTAACAAGTCAGCTCTTCGCATCAGGTGGTCAAAGGATTGGAGTTTCAGCTTCAGCATCAGTCCTTCCAATGAATACTCAGGACTGATTTCCTTTAGGATGGACTGGTTGGATCTCCTTGCAGTCCAAGGGACTCTCAAGAGCCTTCTCCAACACCACAATTCAAGAGCATAAATTCTTTGATGCTCAGCTTTCTTTATAGCCCAACTCTCACATCCATTCATGACTACTGGAAAAACCATAGCTTTGACTAGATGGACACTTTGCAGCCCATTGACTGCAGCATGCCAGGCTTTCATATCCTTTCCCATCTCCTGGAGTTTGCTCAATTCATGTCCATTGAGTGATGTCACCCAATCATCTCATCCTCTGTCATACCCTTCTGCTTCTGCCTTCAATCTTCCCCAACATCAGGGTCTTTTCTAACAAGTCAGCTCTTCGCATCAGGTGGTCAAAGGATTGGAGTTTCAGCTTCAGCATCAGTCCTTCCAATGAATACTCAGGACTGATTTCCTTTAGGATGGACTGGTTGGATCTCCTTGCAGTCCAAGGGACTCTCAAGAGCCTTCTCCAACACCACAATTCAAGAGCATAAATTCTTTGATGCTCAGCTTTCTTTATAGCCCAACTCTCACATCCATTCATGACTACTGGAAAAACCATAGCTTTGACTAGATGGACATTTGTCAGCAGAGTAATGCTAACAAATGATCTCAGTTTGTTTCCAAGGCAAACCATTCAATATCATGGTAATCCAAGTCTAAGCCCCAATACTAAGGCTGAAGAAGCTGAAGTTGAATGGTTCTATGATTATGTACAAGACCTTCTAGAACTAACACCAAAAATAGATGTCCTTTTCATCACAGGGGACTGAAATGCAAAAATAGGAAGTCAAGAAATATCTGAAGTAATAGGCAAGTTTGGCCTTGCAGTACAAAATGAAGCAGGGCAAAGGCTATGAAAGTTTTGTCAAGGGAACACACTGGTCATAGCAAACACCCTCTTCCAACAACACGAGAGATGACTCTACACATAGACATTACCAAATGGTCAATAACGAAATTAGGCTGATTATATTCTTTGTAGATGAACATAGAGAAGCTCTATACAGTCAACAAAAACAAGACTGGGAGCTGACTGTGGCTTAGATCAAGAACTTTTTATTGCAAAATTCAGATTTAAATTAAAGAAAGTAGGGAAAACCACTCGGCCATTCAGGTATGACCCAAATCAAATCACTTATGATTTTAAAGTGGAAGTGACTGATAGATTCAAGGGATTATACCTGATAGACCGAGTGCCTGAAGAACTATGGACAGAGGTTCATAACGTTGTACGGGAGGTGTTGGTCAAAACCATCCCCAAGAGAAAGAAATGGAAAGAGGGAAAATGGTTGTCTGAGGAGGTCTTACAAATAGCTGCGAAAAGAAGAAGAGTGAGAGGTCAAGGAGAAAAGGAAAGATATACTCATCTGAAACCAGAGTTCCAAAGAATAACAGGAGAGATAAGAAAGCTTTTATAAAGGAACAATACCAAGAAATAAAGGAAAACAATAGAATGGGGAAGACTAGAGATCTCTTCAAGAAAATTAGCGATATCAAGGGAACATTTCATGCAAAGATGGGCACAATAAAGGACAGAAACAATATGGACCTAACAGAGGCAGAAGGATTAATCATATTCACCACTCAAAAATATTTATACCCTACCTAAGTAGACTATCATCATGTAGTCTTTCTGCATAGATATATTGTTTACATAAATTTATAATTACATGCAGAACAAGGATAAATTGGGAATTATATGATTAAAAATGTAACCAATGAACACATCTAAATAAAAATTTCTTTGAATAACCACCATGGAAAAACATCATATCACACCTAAATGTACATATTTAAGCCATATGGAACATATCAGAGCTACCATAAAGTAACTAAAAAGATTTATTTTGAACACTGAGGAAATCTTACTTGTGAGCAGATGCTTAGTCTAGCTTAGAGGCAGCAGGTTTTCACTGGGTGACTGATCACATCACTGGGGCATTTTTTATGAAGTCTAGAATAGGATATTTAGTAGTAAAATCCCTGCATATTGATGACAACATACAACACAGGCACTTCAAGATATTTCTGAAGGACATCGCAATCACAGTGCTCTAGATCTTAAAACAGAGGCTGTTTATCTCCATTTCTCAGAGAGCAAATGTTCTTTTGTCATGTTTAACTCTTTCAGAAAAAAATCAGTGAGAGATCTGCCTGAACAAAATGTACGTGATTAAACTCTTACAGCTTAGCTCCCTCACTAATAATCTTTCACTTAATTATTCATATTTTTAGAGTAGCTAGACATATTGTGCGGAGAAGGCAATGGCACCCCACTCCAGTACTCTTGCCTGGAAAATCCCATGGATGGAGGAGCCTGGTGGGCTGCAGTCCATGGGGTCGTGAAGAGTCAGACACAACTGAGCGACTTCACTTTCACTTTTCACTTTCATGCATTGGAGAAGGAAATGGCAACCCACTCCAGTGTTCTTGCCTGGAGAATCCCAGGGATGGGGGAGCCTGGTGGGCTGCCGTCTGTGAGGTTGCACAGAGTTGGACACGACTGAAGCGACTTAGCAGCAGCAGCAGACATAGTGGGTGTATGTGTGTGTGTGTCGTTCAGTCATGTCAGACTTTTTGTGATCCCACAGACTATAGCTCGCCAGATTCCTCTGTCCATGGAATTCTCCAGGCAAGAATACTGGAGTGGGTTGCCATTTCCTTCTCCAGGGAATCGTCCCGACCCAGGATTGAATCCTGGTCTCCTGCATTGCAGGCGGATGCTTTACCATCTGAGCTATTAGAGAAGCCCATTAGAGAAACTGAAAACACATTACACATTTTCTCCTCTTTTTTAAAACTATGAATGCAGTCAATCTTTAGAAATCTATGTGAAGTGTAAAATAATTGGCAATGAAAAGTCACATGAAACATATCCTTAGGCTGTTCCAGCTTAAGTTGTTGTGTGTGTGTGTGTGTATGTGTGTGCGCTCCATCACGTCTGACTGTTTGCCACCCCATGGATTATATAGTACACCAGGCTCCCCTGTCCATGGAATTTTCCAGGCAAGAATACTGGAGTGGGTTGTCATTTCCTCCTGCAGGGGATCTTATCAAACCAGGGATCAAACCCACATCTCCTCTGTCTCCTGCACTGGCAGGAGGATTCTTTACCACTGAGCCAAAGGATATTAAAAATGTAGCCTGAACTTCTCATTGTTGAGAGAAGAACTTTGGACCAGAGAGTTATACCACTTACTCAAGGTCTCACAGACAAGTGGTAGCAGCCTCAAGATAAGATTCCAAAACACTCAACACTCATCTGTTTTCTTCTCACCACATGATGACCTCTTTCATACAGAAGGGAGCAGTCAGTGTGAAAGAGCCACATTTATGAATTTTTCTTAAGACTGAAAATTTATCTTTATTATAGTCAATCATTTTTTTGCCAAAAATAAAATAGCATTATTGTATATATAAATATTTTAAAGCATTTTTTTAATTTTATTATTATTATTTTTTTAGAGCTTCCATTTTACTTTATTTACTTTACAGTACTCTATTGGTTTTGCCATACATTGACATGAATCTGCCACGGGTGTACACGAACTCCCCAACATGAACCCCCCTCCCACCTTCCACCCCACATCATCCCTCCGGATCATCCCCATACACGAGCCCCAAGCATCCTGCATCCTGCATTGAACATAGACCGGCGATTCATTTCTTACATGATAGTATACATATTTCAATGATATTCTCCCAAATCATCCCACCCTCTCTCTCTCCCT
>SJYX01016283.1:88481-100341 GCA_006410675.1 Oreotragus oreotragus
CATATATATGTGTTAGTATACTGTATTGGTGTTTTTCTTTCTGGCTTACTTCACTCTGTATAATTGGTTCCAGTTTCATCCATCTCATTAGAACTGATTCAAATGTATTCTTTTTAATGGCTGAGTAATACTCCATTGTGTATATGTACCACAGCTTTCTTATCCATTCATCTGCTGAGGGACATCTAGGTTGTTTCCATGTCCTGGCTATTATAAACAGTGCTGCAATGAACATTGGGGTACACGTGTCTCTTTCTATTCTGGTTTCCTCGGTGTGTATGCCCAGCAGTGGGATTGCTGGGTCATAAGGCAGTTCTATTTGCAATTTCTTAAGGAATCTTAATATATTTATTGTCTATATAAATATTTTTTAAAATAACTTTTGTTTTAAGTCTACTGTTACCTGGTCTCAAAATGTCACACTTTCTTCACCCAAAACTGATGTCATCAGAAATCCTTATTACTGGTTAACAAATTGCAAAAGACAACATCTGTAAACTCAACTGGAAAGACTTTGGGACAACAACAAAAATCAACGATAATTTATTGCAAGACTGAAACAAATCAATTGATATATACTTTTTAAAAATGGGCTTCCCTCATGGCTCAGCAAGTAAAGAATTCACCTCCAATGCAGAAGACACAGGAGATGTGGGTTAGATCCCTGAGTCAGGAAGATGCTCTGGAGAAGGAAATGGCAACCCACTCTAGTATTCGTGCCTGGAAAATTCCATGGACAAAGGAGCGTGGTAGTCTACAGTCCATGGGGTCGCAAGGAGACAGACACACTGAGCAACTAAACATGCATGCTTCAAAACCAGTCATATCATTTTCTGTATTTATATCTTTAAAACCCACTTACAAATTCCTGATGAAAGATCGTTAGAAAATTATTGAAGATCATTCAAACAAGGGTAGCACAAAAAGTTTTCAAATTTTTCTTAAATCTACCCCTCAATGTCTTCTGAAAAGATTCAGATAGTTAACACTTTCAAGTATCAGACAGAGAATAGACTAAATCCTAAAAAATACAGTAGAGTTAAAACGTGTCTTCAAAAAGTGTAGTTCATACAAAATATATACACTGAGGTCAAAATTAGATTCAAGAACACTAATGAGACTATTTTTCTCTATTTAAAAAAAAAAAAAAAGGAAAATAACCTTCTTTTCAGTTCAAATTCACTGAAAATCCCAAAGGAAACATTTAATTTTCTAGGACATGCTGAAAGACATAGGTAAAAAGGCAACACAGCTAGAACTGAATTAATCAAGCAAACATCATTGACAATCAATAGAACTTTCCTGGTGATTAAACTCAGTTTGAGATAGCTGGAGGTAGACCCAATCTAGTTGGAAATTCCATGGTAAAAGCATCTTAAAAGTGAAAAATGGTCTTAAAAAATGAAATATGTAAACAGTTGTAAACCTTTCAGCATTTTTCAAGACTATAGGGACAACATCTGAATAAAAACCAAGAGGATAAGCCTCGTGTTTTCAAGTTGAGATATTAACCAGTACAGATCCTTACCCAACTTCATTCTTATTTTTCAAGTTGCATTGTGTTAATAAAAAACTTGTTTTCTCTAATCTCCCAAATATTCTAAAGGGTCACATAACTATTAGCAATCAGGAAGGCAGGAGACTGAATACTAAAGTGTTCCAAGGTTAAGACTGCTTAAATTGTTAATTCTAAATTGTTAAATCTAACTACATCTGGATTCTTGTTTCATCTATTTTAAATTGTACTGGGAAAATTCTAAGTTTGGCCACACTCTTATGAGAATGACCACATATCCCAGTATGAGGCAACCTAAGTTTATGCCTGGGTTCTGGCTTAATCATTAATAACTCTTAAAAGGGTTCCATTTTGATGATGTATAACTATCACCTATAAAGAATTTTAAACAGCTTCTTCTCTTAGTTTCCTAGGCTCCAAGAGGACTTTCTTCCATGCAAACTCAATGTTACAAAAGCAGTTAAATACTGGTCTTGCTATAACAGAAACCTTACAGTATCCACCTTGACTTTTGGGACCCTACATTCTGTCCCTCTTCCTTACTACTTTCTATTACTAGTTTAAATTTCACTTCTTCCTGTGGACATCCTGTGTTATTCTTCTGATAATCTCCTCCCCCCTCTTATTCCCTTAGTGCTTAGCTGACTTGCAAGCATAGACCTAATTTGAAATATTAAATCTAATAAAAAAAATACTTCAAAGCTACTAATTAACTTACAAATCAATTATTGCAACCCAGTTCATTTGTCAGTTGGATACACCCCTTATGCTGATAAAAGAATTTAGGTCAAAATCTATGCTTAAAACATACTATTGAATAAATACTTGAATGAGTAAATGAATGTTTAGGAAAGTCATTTATAGACAAGATGTTGGTATGAAGTAAGAGAAACAATTTTATGCTACAAAAAAAGAGGATGATAACAAGATAAAAGGGAAGCAAATAAGTTCAAATGTGTAATTATGTTTGAAAGAATCCCTGCCACCCCATGGTTTCCCACAACAATCAGCATGTCCTAAGGCACCAATATTTATAACTCAGTCTACTGGATCATTTCTCTTCTTTTTACTATAAAAATGTAACTTGGACTTCAGGATGGAAATCATTACTATTTAAAATAAATTTTTACAAATACATTTAGGAAACCAAAATACATCCATTTCTTCAAGAAAACATGCATACATTTGCTTTCAATCTATAATGTTCAATCTATAATGTACCCCTGCTTTTATTTGTTTCACAATTACCACGTTTTCAAGCATTGTGCCAGGCTCTGAAGCATTTGTGACTTCATTTGACCATTAACTCCTGCCCAATGAGATACACTTTACAGATACAAAAACTGACTTTATATAGGTTATAGAACATTCCCACATAACTAATGAGAGTCAAGGGTCGGGCTTTGAACCTGTGACAGCCTGATGCCAAATCACAAACTCTAAATATTCCCTTCACATTTAACTCATTTGTGGTCATTGTTTAAAGACAGTCGAGCACAAATCCCATTAACGATTGATTCTTAAAGCTTTAGAAAAACAAACTGAAGAGCTTTTAAAAACACCCCCATGCCAGTGATTCTGATTTAATCAAGGCAGAGCCTGGAGACTGGTACTATTTAAAAGCTCTCCAACTGATTCTTAGGGGTGCCTGGAGACCTGGACACCTGGCCCTCTGCAAATAGCTTGCTTGCCTTCCAAAATGCTATTTCCTAAAAGTTATTCACAGCCACGCTAACCTCCAGATACCACAAGCAGGCCACCATTAGGCACTAATATTTACATAAGGAGATAATGCCTACTGAGGAATGAAACTTACTTATTTTGATTAAGATCTCTCTTATAAAAATGCTCAGCTTTTGTGGTTTGAGTATTATCATCCCCGTGCTGATTCTTGGATATGTCTTTAAATTTCTTAAAATTGTCTAATGTGGAGTTTGGAACTCATCTTTCCCTGCTCTGTATCTGCTGTCATTTTTATGAGGCAGAGAAAGATGAAAATTCATAGAATATTAGCACAGGTCAGCTAGGATTGTGTCCAGCTAGTTCAGCCAATTAGAGCATGGACTAATGAGACCAATATCATGGCCTTCCTGTTGTCTAATTGGCTCTAATACAGATTCACAAACACAAACTTTACCCTTAATCTTGGGTGCTGCTAAGTCACTTCAGTCGTGTCCGACTCTGTGCGACCCCAAAGACAGCAGCCCACCAGGCTCCCCCGTTCCTGGGATTCTCCAGGCAAGAACACTGGAGTGGGCTGCCATTTCCTTCTCCATGTGTGAAAGTGAAAAGTGAAAGCAAAGTCGCTCAGTCGTGTCCGACTCTTAGCGACCCCATGGACTGCAGCCTACCAAGCTCCTCCATCCATGGATTTTCCAGGCAAGAGTACTAGGTAGGCAATGCATAAATGCCAGTCATTATCTGTGGATCATAATATATATATGTGTGTATGTATATATATATGATCAACATACTACAGCTCTGTGAAAATCCAGTAGTATCAACTTCAAATGAAAACAAGAGTATATTTTATTTTTTTAAGAGTATATTTTAGCAAGTAGCAGTACAGCCAAATTTAGGCCAATTAGAAGACAGAAGGAAAAATGTCTAGTTAATCAATAGTCAGCTGATCACAATATTAATCAAGTGATGCCACATTTCTGCAAGCTGACATTAAATATAAGATAAAATCACTCCCACTGTAGCTCAGCTGGGATTTTGAAAATGTGTTAAATTAACATTCAAATTCAGCATTAAACCCCTAGAAGCAAGGGAATTCATAGTAAACTGCCCATTTTATCATGACTTTGTATTCAACCCCAAAGGTAAGATCACCCAGAGTTCTGCGTTTCTCAGAGAACTAAATGTATGACATTTAAAAACCAGCCCATTACAAAACAGAGTTAGCTCAGTGCAGCACTGAATACTGTTATTTGTGGATTTAAGACATGCCTTACTAATACTTTAAAGTGGTCTTTCTCTCTCTTCCAATCCGTTCAATATGGTAGTGTGACTTGCATTGGGATATTTTTGAATTTTTCATTTCACAAAGCTGAAATCCCCTAAGGCCCTGGTGTTGTAAATGAACACTCAGGAATAAGGTGAGCAGAAGGATCTTATGAGAGGGACACTCAAGTGATTTGTGTTCAAGGGATGAATACTTGAGAAGTGTATTCTAGCAAGTTCTGGAAGGAAAAACAAACTGTCAGTCAGGCACTAGGAACAATCATAGAGTCAATGCAATACCTGCTCAGAATTTGACCAAACACCAATTTTTCACCTTGACTGGGGGGTGGGGGAAAGGGCAACACACTGGATCATCATCCAATTACTTGGTGAAATGGCTTCTGCTTTACATCTTTTCCCACAGCAGAAACCGTGAAGTCATCATCTTGCAGCCCTATAAGATTTTACTGTGATAATTTCTGATCATATCATATTCCTTCCATTTCCCCTTCACTTGTACCATCTTTTATTTTTATATGACTAGATCTCTTATTCTCAAAAGTAAAGTATGTATATGTTAAACAGTTCAAGTGTACAAAAGGGTTTAATAAAGTCTACTTCAAACCATACAAAAGGGACTATTGCTAAAAGTAATTCCACTTTGAATTCAGTCTGCAGTCTCTCTATCCAATTATTTATCTTGTGAAATCATTTATCTCATCTTTCTTCTCTCTCTTCCTCTCTTTTTCCTCCTTTCCTCCCTCCCTCCTCCTTGCTCTGTCCTCCCACTCTCTGCAAGTATATGTATGTATGTGTGTGCTCATTCAGTCACGCCTGACTCTTTGTTATCCCATGAACAATAGCCCACCAGACTCCTCTGTCCATGGAATTTTCCAAGCAAGAATACTGGAGTAGGTCTGCCATTTCATTCTTCCTGACTCAGGGATCAAACTCTTGCATCTCCTTCCCTGGCAGGCAAATTCTTTACCACTAGTGTCATCTGGGAAGCACACATGTATCTTTTACACATATTGTTTGTTTTACTTGTATTTGTACAATATTACATATCAATGATTATTTTACTTTATTATGTACTTTATTCTATTCATTTAATTTTTAAAAGTTGAAGTATAGTTGATTTACAGTGTTGTGCTAATGTCTGCTGTATAGCAAAGTGACTCTGTTATGCACACATATACATTATTTTCCATTATGTTTTACCCCAGGAGATTAGATATAGTTCCCTATGCTATACAGTAGGTAGAGGTGCCTTATTTTAAATTACTACATAATATCTGCTAAGCTTTGAAAGTTTGTGTGATTCCAAAATTCATATGCTGAATCCTAACACCTAGTGTGATGGTATTCAAAGGTGAAACCTTTGGGAGGTGCTTAGGTCATGAGGGTAGAGTCCTCATGAATGGGATTCATGTTCTTATAAAAGAAACGGAGATCTCACCTTTTGGCCATATGAAGACACAATAAGAAATCTGGGATCTGGAAGAGGGCCCTCACTCAATCTTGTTGGCACACTTTTCCCAGACTTTGGGACTCTAAAACTGAGAAATAAATTTCTGTTCTTTATAAGCTAGCCAGTCCATATGGTACCCAGGCTAAGACAATATCAAACAACATGGATGGACCATAATTATCATCACCTACTACTGGGTTGTTTTCTAGATTATAAATAATGTTACAATAAAATCTTGTATACAGATACATGCAAAAAATGTATTGCTCTATGTATCTTTGTATGCATATGCAAGCATATATGCTGAACAAATCTGGGGTAGTAGAACTGATAGGCCAAAGATACGCATATTTTAAATTTCAGTAGTTATGGCTCTGCAAATACAGGAACCAACTTACACCTCAATCACCAATGCATGAGAATGCTCCCATGGCCTCATACTTGGTAATTCACTGTGATATTATAAGGTTTGATTTTGCCCATCTGAGAGGTAAGAAAAATAATTTTAATTCAAGAATGTATATTTTTATGAGCAGTAATATCAAGCAATTTATAGAGTTCACCACAAGAATTCACAGATTCTGTATTCAATTATCCTATCCTTTAGTCAGTGTTGAAAGGATAGTATTTACTATGTGCCAAGTGTTGCTCTGAGAGTCACTACTTAAATTAGGACATAGTTCCTATCCCCAAGGCAGTCCAGCAGAGGAAGACATTAAAATAATAATTAATATACACTGGGGTAAGTACAACAACAGAACATCTATACTGTTTGGATTAAAATAATAATTAATACACATTGTGGTAAGTACGTTAATAGAACATGTATACTGTCTGGATATAGAAATGCTTAACTCTGGGTAAAGAGCTTGTTTCTGAAATGTACCTTAACTATTTTTGCATTTTATAAACATATTCAATTGTGATAAGAATAATAAGCATAACACCTTCGTCAGCAAGAAGCATAACTGTGGCAATTACAGCTAATAATTAAAGGTTCTGATTAGTTGAAAAATTATTTTAACTGGCACATCTATGCTTATAATCTACATACTGAAATAAGAGTATGCAGAATAATTTATAAAATTTTGTCTCGCTTGATACAACAATGTTTTGGGGACTTACAACATTGTCTAAAAAATGAGTCAGCATATTTTCTCTCTATCCATTTTGCAGATATTGTTTAGCTCTTTTGAAATCAAAGCACAAACTTTAGTATGCTACCTTTTCTCTCTCGACTCATTGAACTATTAATACATGGTGATTTCTATTAGCTGTTGGATTTGTTATACCATGCTAAAGATGCTCACCTTTTAGTATGAGGTGTGTTAAGGATAGTTAATTATATTACACAGAAAGTCCTTTAAGTATTCAGATCCCATAAAATGTGATAATAATGTTAACATCATTGACTGGTAAAGCTACTACTTGAGTTTTTAATTATCATTCTAACCTTTAAAAGCTGTCTTCCAATCAACAGGAAAGCTTTAAAACTTTATCTCTGGACTAAATTCAGTTCACTGATCACATTCCCTTAATTTCCAAACCTCAACACATTGGTTATAGTCAATTGGTAGGTTCTCACTGAAATGTAAACGGTCAAGCTGGGCTGCACACAGAACTAGATAGAAGGAGTTGGTGTGGTGCACAGAAGCTGTGGAGTGAAGGTCAATGTTTGACTTTCAATTCTGTTCTCTTTAGCAAGCTACTTATCCTTTTGTTGATTCTGATTTATTCTAAGTATGATGAGCAAATACTACTTCTACTATCTACTTTGCCAGAGTTATGGTAATGATCAAATGAAATAATGGATGGAAATAGATGAGGAGTCATAAACAATAAGGTTCTCTGATTCCCTTTTACAATAACCCTTTCTTCCCCACTCAACCCCAATTCTTCATGTAGCATCTACCTACCCAAAACCTTCTGTGCTGTGCTACTCCATTTGGGTCTCCTCTACTCTCATCACCATCTCCCACCAATATTCACCTTCTTTAGGTTTTTATCTCTCAGACCTAATTTGTACTAGAAGACAGCTATAATGCAGGAAAGAATAATTTGTAAATAATAATGGACTACATTTATTAAAGCACTTGCCACAGGCCAATCATAAAGTCATCACTAGGCAACCTTTGAGCTTTTCCTACAATAACTTCTGATTATCTCATATTTTTCCTATTTTCCTTCAACTTGTCATGCGAAGAACTTTATATACATTATTCTCACTCAATATGTACTACAAATCCATGTAGTGGAGTTTATTATTATTTTTTTTTTAAAGATCAGGAAACTGAGGCTTGGAACGTGAAGTAATTTACCCATAGTCATGCAGCTAAGCTGTGGTGAAACTGGGCTTTGAACCTCACAGGAATTCCTTCCATTATCACTGTGCTCTGCTGCTCTGCCTAGATGCAGAACTAATGCAATCAACAAATGGTCTCTCATATGTATTAATTTAAACATGGTCATTGAATTATACAATCTGAATTTGGAAGCTCATCTAAATTAACCATCCATCCAATCCTCATCCTCATTTGTCACACACCTGAGTCACATTCTGTGTTTCTTGCTTCAATATCACCAATGAGGAATGTATTCTAGATACCCAAAAGGAATCCCTTCATATTCAGACAGCTCTACTGTAAAGTTCTTTTATTTTGGGGGGGGAAATAGAGTTTTTATTTTTATTTTTTTGTATTTCATGTACTTATTTTGTTACTTTATTTTACTTTACAGTACTGTATTGGTTTTGGCTTACATCGACATGAATCCACCACGGGTGTACATGAACTCCCAAACATGAACCCCCCTCCCACCTCCCACCATTTCTTACATGATAGTATACATATTTCAATGCTATTCTCCCAAATCATCCCTCCCTCTCCCTCTCCCTCTCCTTCTCCCTCAGAGTCCATATGTCCGCTCTACACATCTGTGTCTCTTTTGCTGTCTTGCATACAGGGTCCTCATTACCATCTTTCTAAATTCCATATATATGTGTTAGTATACTGTATTGGTGTTTTTCTTTCTGGCTTACTTCACTCTGTATAATCGGTTCCAGTTTCATCCATCTTATTAGAACTGATTCAAATGTATTCTTTTTAATGGCTGAGTAATACTCCATCGTGTATATGTACCACAGCTTTCTTATCCATTCATCTGCTGAGGGACATCTAGGTTGTTTATAATAGCCAGGACATGGAAACAACCTAGACGTAAAGTTCTTTATATCAAGTGAAAATCTTCCTTCCTGAAAAGTCCGTTTCACTGATCTTAATTTTACCTGAAAGCTTAATTTAAAAACTATAATTCATGTGTTGTAATACAGTGAATCCTCTAATGCTCTCTTCTCCCTGATAAAGTATTCAGTGCACCTTGACCATGGTGGTCCCTCTCAAATGAAAGCACCTAAACTCTTTGCATTTCTCTCAAACTCCAGGCATGCTCTGGCCAGCTGAGCAAACTTCATTGTTATAAATACTCTAGTTCTTCTAGTCCCACCAAAGATACCATTAAGATTGGGGTGGGGGTAATCATGTCATGGTTTTGACTTTTATATGAGTTTACATCTCCTACATCTTTTTTCACTCCCTTTCCCATGTACTGTAGTTGAAATTGATCATGTTGGAGTTGGTTCATCTTTCTCAAATAATGGTTCTAAGTAGTCTGCACATTGTTATAGAGTCACCTTGGGAGCTTTAAAAATACTGATACCTGGGTTGTGGTCAGAGATTCTAATGTATATGGTATGGGACACGGCCTTGATATCAAGATTTATATTAACTGTATTTTCCTATGTTTTCATTATTATCAGTTTTATATCATCCATAAATTTAAAGACATGGTAACCAATGTTCTCAACAAGTCGTTGCAGAGTCCTGGAGCTTGACTTTAAGTTAATACTGGCCAGGTACACAGATCGAGGTGCCTGACAGGCTATAGTCCATAGGGTCTCAAAGAGTCAGACATGGCTGAGCAACTAAGCACAGCACACGTTGGTACAGGCATTTAAGCAGTTATAAATCCACCAGAGTACACTATCATTCAGACAATGGCTTTCTATTTTGTTCACAAAATGACATCAAGAAAGATTTTGTTAAATGTCTTGTAGAAAAGCTAGTCTAGGACATGGTTAAAAGCATGGATTCTGGAGTCGAGCTTCCTGGGTTCAAATCCCAGCTGAGTTATTTGCATGACTTTGGGCAGGTAACCTAACCTCTCCATACTTCAGTTTCTGTAGTTGTAAATAGGTATAATAGTACATACTTAGAGGGTTGTTTGGAGAAGGCAATGGCACCCCACTCCAGTACTCTTGCCGGGAAAATCCCATGGACGGAGGAGCCTGGTAGGCTGCAGTCCATGGGATCTCGAAGAGTCGGACACAACTGAGCGACTTCACTTTCACTTTTCACTTTCATGCATTGGAGAAGGAAATGGCACCCCACTCCAGTGTTCTTGCCTGGAGAATATCAGGGACGGCGGAGCCTGGTGGGCTGCCGTCTATGGGGTTGCACAGAGTTGGACACAACTGAAGCGACTCAGCAGCAGCAGAGGGTTGTTATATGGATTAAAAGAGTATAAACATATAAAGGTTCTGAAGCGAGAAATATGTCTTGGAGGTCATTTTCAAGCCATTCATGTTTCTCCTTACCCCAATTAAAGCATGATTCACAACCCAGTACAAGGTTTCTAACAATTGAGTACATAGAATGACATCCACTGCTTATTTTCCTTATTTGCATAAAGATGATTGTGTACCTCATACCAAGGAAATAATTTTAATGAGCCCTGATTCTCCCATCTTCCCATTCATTGAAAAGCACTAAATTCCTTGAGATGCTTCCTTCTAGGTTTGAGGTCCAATATTTCTAAGTCTACAGATGTAAAGCAGACACTTTCCAAACAGGAACAAAGGAAAATAAATGTCAGCATTTGGAACACTGGCACCGATAGAAGGCACTCCCCGAAAGATTCATCTGATGAACCAGTCAGATGAACCAGCTGTCACCACAAGATTGTGAATTAGACACTGACAGCGGGGAACTGCTGTGTCATTGTTGCACAAGTGTGCCCTGTCCTGTGCGACTCTTGTACTCCGTGGGCCTCTCCAGGGGATCTTCCTGACCCGGACTGAACTTGGGTGTACTGAATTGCAGGTGGGCTCTTTACTGACTGAACCACGAGGGAAGCCCAGGTGGAAAACATCAGCTTGCAAATATCTCCAGGAATGACCAGCCTCAGGGAGCGAATGTGTTAATCTCTTCAGGCAGAGGGGCAAGTTTCCCCAGGGCAGGTCACCCTGCCTCACTGTAATAACAAAAGTGAAGTGAAGTCTCTCAGTCATGTCCAACTCTTTGGGACCCCACGGACTATAGCCTACCGGGCTCCTCCGCCCATGGGATTTTCCAGGTGAGAATACTGGAGTGGGGTGCCATTTCCTTCTCCAGGGGAAAACAAAGGTTAACGTCAAAGAAACAGATCCATGAGTCAGAACTGGCTCACTTGCAACAATTCCCCAACAGTGGCGCTGGTGGTGCAATGGTAGAAAATCTGCCTGCCAATGCAGATGCAGGAGACACAGAGGTGCATTTTGTATCCCTGTGTTGGGAGGGTCCCCTATAGGAAATGGCACCTCACTCTAGTATTCTGGCCTAGGAAATTCCATGGACAGAGGAGCCTGGTAGGCTGCAGCCAATATGGTCACAAGAGGCAGACACCAGACACGATACTTCCTCAACTCCTCTCCTTCTCTATAAGAGAACCTGACAGCCTGACCCCAGTAAGATAGGTTTTTTGGAAATATTAGTCTGTCATCTTCTTGGCCAAATGGCTTTCTGAATAAAGTAATAGTCCTGTCTCTTATACACATCTAGATGTGTATAAGAGACAGGTTCTTAGAGTATGCAGAAGAGCAAAGGAAAAAAAAA
>SJYX01016283.1:100684-118280 GCA_006410675.1 Oreotragus oreotragus
AAAAAAAAAAAAAAAACTTGAGTGAAGAAATACCACTTTAACTTACTGAAATAATAGGGCAACATTTCTAGATATAAAGCTATTTCCTCTATCATCTTGTAAAAAATCAACACTACCAAAGAATGAATCAGAGAGAAAAATAGAACTAGAATTACCATAGATCTCCAAGTGAAATTCACACACCAGTTCTGAAATGTCAGCAAAAAGATGTTCAGCTAAAGGCCCCAGCGGTATTGCAGAGTCCCTGGATGAAATAAGACAGAAGTCTCCTCACTCTGACAGAATAGGCATTCCCTGTGGGAGGCATGTATTTATTATTCAACTGCCATGTGCCAAGAAAATATAGCTATTGGATAATATCATCTTTTAGGAAATTAATAGATATGAAGTCTGCCAAACTACTGGCAACTTTTATTTAACCACCAGTGCCTTTTCTAATAATTTGAAAACAATTTCATAGAAAAAAAAAGTTTTTTGAAGGTATTTAGTGATAGAAATTTAGATTACTGATTCACATTTGCAATTTGCCAACAAAAATGCCACACAGCCAAATAGGACTGACGTAAGTAGGAGGACATTGGAACTGATATGGAGACAAGAATAGAATGATATTTAAGGTAAGGAGGAATCAGAATCTTTTCCCAAATGGTACAGTTTAGATGCCAGAAAAGGCCACCAATATTATTTTAAACAATTAGAAGTAATATGTAACATTACAGTAACATTTGCAACTAGGCAAAAGTGAAAAAGAGATTGATGATGGGAGGCCAACGATACTATCTTTTGATATCCAAAATGACAAAATTTTATAGTAGTGTACCATTAATAGGCATACAAAATTAGAAGTCAATTATAATTTGTCCTAGGACAGCAGACATTGAGAAATTAACTAGATCATGGGGGCAAGGGAATTACCATTTAACTGAAAGAAGATATGATTTACTAAGCAGTTCCTTATCGGGCTGGTAGTGTTAATCCATTTCTAAACTTGCATTAATTGCTCTCACACTCAATTGATCCATCTGGGCTCAAAATAGGCTTCCTGGTCTGACATGTCACATGACTACAGAACTGAGGTGGCATCTTGGACTGGGTATAAAAAGTGTAGCTTGAAGAAATTACTCTGAACATTTGCCTCTACATTACTTACTAAGCAACTGGAAGATATTCTAACACAAAACTGTGTTACAGTATATAGGATTCAGTTCTCCATATTATTTTCTCTCATTTTGAGAATCAAATTAGATACTGATGTCTAGTCACTCCTGTTGGGGATATTTACAAAAATAGTGGTAAGGGGAGGGAGATATTAAGAAGTGAAAAGAGAGAAGAAAAGTAATGGAAAAGGCTAAGTGAACAAAGAGAATTTTGCAATACAGTCTTAGGTGAGATATAGGAAGATGAGCCTTTATTCTCCTCTAGGGAGGTTGCCCAGCTGTGTAAGACTGACATTCAGAGCTGAGATGGAGTAACTCTAGGCTGGGAGTAGGATTTTTGATAAATAGTTCAGCATCTGTACAATGGATAGTGCTCTAATATAAAGTTGTAATAAGAATTCAATAAAACCTGCCTATAAATACTTTGATATTGTATAAGGCATATAGTAGGTATACAGTAAATATTATATTTATTCTATTTTACTCAGATTTGGTACATTGAATAATCCAAGGATCCTTTTAAGTCAAGTTTTCAAGATTCACTGCCTCCCTGAGAAACCTAGGAAATAGCAGTCCAAAATATGAGCCTTAAAATCAAAAGGACAATTAATACAGAATAAAATTCAGATGGAGAGTGGAAGGGCCTTGAAGGAGGGACCTCTCATTATGCAACAAAATAAATTTATAAGTATCTCAAACCTGTTGAGTGAGAAAAATCCTGAAAATGTCCTAGTTGGCAAAGGATTTCAACAATCAGAAATTAACTGTACAATTCTTGTGATTTATTTAAAATCTTACTGACATCTATTCAATGTGCTGTCTTTATAATTTTATCTCAGTAATGACAAGGAAGCTTTCATAGCCTTACTCGTGATTTCTGCTCCAACAATCCTATTTTTTATACCATTTAAAGTTTCTCAAACAGAAGCTTTATCATAGGAGTTTCCTGGCATAAACTCTAACTATAGAAACGGATTGCTTTTACAGAAAAGAGAAACCTCCACTTGAGCTTTGGTAGACCCAGTTTTCTAGGTAATAATTAGAAACTCAACTTCTTATATAGGACCAGGTAGGGTTCCCATATTAAATACAGGGCTGCTGCTGCTGCTAAGTCGCTTCAGTTGCGTCCAACTCCGTGCAACCCCATAGACGGCAGCCCACCAGGCTCCTCTGTCCCTGGGATTTTCCAGGCAAGAATACTAGAGCGGGTTGCCATTTCCTTCTCCAATAAATACAGGGCAGTAACTCAAATTTGCATTTCAGCTAAACAACAAATAATTGTAGCACATGTATGTCCTAAGTATTTTATGGGACATATTTATATTAAAAATTACCCATCACCACAGTAACATACCTCAAAATAAACAACAGAGTATACAGATTTGTTGTTTAGTTGCTAAGTCATGTCTAACTCTTTTGTGACCCCATGGACTGTGGCCCACCAGGCTCCTCCTCCATCTGTGGGATTTCCCAAGCAAGAATACTGGGGTAGGTTGCCCTTTCCTCCTCCAGGGGCTCTTCCCTGACCCAGGAATTGGACCCCCATCTCCTGCACTGGCAGGTGGATTCTTTACCACTGAGCCACCAGGGAAATCAGAGTATACAGATAGTCCAAATTACTGAATGTATACAACAGGAAAACTCAGTGAATTTGAAGAGCACTTTGATTCTGTTTCTCAACTAACACAGGCTGACTTCATCTGCTGTATTTCGTAACTAATCATTTTTAAAATCTGCTAAAGGAAATTCCAGATTGCTATCTCTTGATAGAAAAGTGAAAAGATGCAGGTACATCACTGAGATTCATCATAACTCATCATAACTTTCTAAATCCTTCTTGTGAAGAGAAACTGCTGCTAAGACTCCAGGCAGATATGCTAAATTATCCTTCACTTCCTCTAATGAATTTTCCATGATCTGTGTAATATGACAAGTTTCACTATTCTAAGAGAATTCTGACGTTCTAAAACTTCTTTAAAGGTTTCAAGTACTAAACACATTACATCATCAGGAATTTCAGAGAAAAAAATCTCAATGCCCTTTTAACCTTCGAATTCTCAACTCACAAACCCAATTTGTTTCATGGGCTTTGGGGAAGTGAGAAATATAAGACACTTATTTGTAAGTTAAAATCTAAAATGAAATACCCTTGACTATCTGATGATGACTTGTGACATGGCATTCCCAAAAGGACAAAAGAGAAATAGTTTAAAATTAGGCTTCATCTAAAAACAGAAAATCTTCTAATTGTAATGGCACATAATATGTCCCTGCATTTCAATAAATAACATTTTATCTTGAATGCTTAATCATGTGAGATCGCTTAACCTAGGCAATGATCCAAGGATTAACAAGAAAGAAAATCAGGAAGTGCAAGATTTTAAAAGCATTTGCAGTTCCACGGTCAAAATCAAATGAAAGAAAAAGTACAATAGCACCATTTAAATGTATCTGAATTCACCTGTTTAGCTTTATTTCTACCATGCAAAGAATAAACCCAAGAATAAACATTTTATTAAATGTCTTAGTAGTTAATTTTGGTCACCTCTATTTCTAAATGCATTATTACCAGCAAAACTTTCAACAAGGGTTATTTTCTGATGGAAAGAAAATGTTAAGGAAATCATTCTCACAACATTTGCTTATACATTTCATCTTTTATCACTCTGTGAGAACAAAGCCTATTTTTAATATTTATATAATTTTAGCATCTGAGAACTTTTGCTTTTTAAGATGAGGCAGTTGTATGAAAGAAGATATTTTTTAACATTTTAATGTATCTTCAGACAATGTAATTTTGTTCCTCAACTAAACCTCTTCATAGCACATATATGTATAATGACGTTTGGGTAGTTTATATCAACTATAAAATATATAAAAGCCTTACCGTCTCCCACAGTGCTCTAGAATGTGTTAACAAACAAGCAGATAAGCCTAATGATGAATGACACAATATAGTCAGCACTAAAAGAGTGGTTTTCTACAAATGCATTGCGAAAAGATGAACAAATACTTTACATTTCGGAACATGGCCATTTTGATGTCACACGTCAAGTAGGTGCAAAGTGGTAAATGTTAGCAACTTTAAATCTGTAGGTCCTGGATCACACAGCATAAAGGAACTTTGGAGGAATGACAGTGCATTCTGGAAGGTAGACTGGGTTGAAGGTAAGAGTCTCTTCTTGAGAGTCTAATGAGGTCTCCCCTCCCTCTGCCTCACAAAAATTTATCTCCTAGAGACACCTTAGCAGAAGCTATCAGCTTTGACAGAACACCGAAATCCTGGCAGCAAACCATAAATTGACCATTACCATAAAAAGAGCTGCTAAATGAGAAACCATGTGCTCAGTATAAAACTAATTTCATGCTTTCAAAAGCACACAGTGGCTTCAAGCAAGATAGTGGCCCTGGGACTTGCTGAGACAGATTGGCGAACACAAACGGTTTGCTCCTGATGTGTGTGCTTAGCCAAGCTTTACATGTACTGGCAGTAAATGGGGTTCTCGAAGCTTCCGTCAAACAAATACACACTTATCTATAACTTTAGAGCTGAAAGCTATAAAACAGCTGCCTTGAATAAATTTAGCAGGAACACACACACACACACACATATATATATATACCCCATGGGCCATGCTAGCTTCCAATCAAATAAAAATAGATTTCTCTGCAGACCTAACATACTAAACAGGCACTTAATAAGCATACTGCTATTGAATACATCATAACTGTCATAGTCCTTTCTTCTTTAGAAACAGCTTCTCATCACGTAGGAATTAGAGTTTAGACGCGCCTAAGCAAGAGGACTCCATCTACTTGGAAGCTAACTTTGAGTTTGCCCTTATCAGGCTGGTGTTCAAATACTCTATACTGATAAAGCCACATCAGACTCGTCTCAGCGTGATTATCTACTCATTTAACTCCTCACATGAGAGTCAGTCCTTTATTTACATTTAAATGATAAAATCTGCTACATTTAAAATGTCACATCTAATTAAAACATGCTTTATGAAGAAATGCTGCTAAGTTTCTCCTCCTCTCATTTAATATAACATCTCTGAAAATCAATTACTTTAGATTGTCCAGTGCATGACAGGTGATAACTTTTAATTATTAATAATGTCAAGCTTAACAAGGTGTCAACTCCAGTATGCAATCTATTTCACTTACTTTCTTAGTTATCTCATAAATATCCGTTGTTTCCTGCTATACATTTTTCACATCAAAGATTCTACAAAGTACATTTAGTTCATAGCCTTTATTATATACACCTGAAGTACATAATAACACTGCTAATTGCCTACTTTTAGTAATGACAGCAAATAACATAATATCACTGACTTGTTCCAAATGTTTAAAATGCAAAGGAAGTCACCTACTGGTAAGATGTCCTCGGCAAACAGCTAGCACAGAATAAAAAGAACGCTGTTACATCCATTTAAGGAGTTACTTCCCCCCGAATTATAGAATCATGTATATGGCTCTTCACTGCTGCCCCTTCAGATCTGTCAGCACGACATGATAAACAACAAATGACAACTCCACAGGATTCAACACAGCATTCAAAAGAATCTGCTACTGACACCCCAGAGCCCAGCGTCCAAGTTTTAGAATAAAAATGCTCACCTCTGCTAGGAAGTCCACTCCACATCTTGGCAGGGCTTTCACCAGCTTCAAGGACAACCAAGTTGGATAAACAAAACTTCCAGGATGTGACCAGTGTAACAGACGGGGCTACGGAGACTTGGCTCCAGCCCTGATTATCTGTGTGACAGCACCACGCTATAGCAGTGCAGCGCCAAACCTTCCCAGATGCTGGCTTATTGCACTGCTCATTGAAAATCCTTTACACGCTGGCAACATTTTAGGGAAGGACAAGCACACTCTGAGTCATTTGTAAAGAAAACAGAGCAATTTCCATTCTATATCTCCATGCGTGCTGAAACCAGAAGCACTGTCAACCTACAAGTCTGAGGTGGGTTTATGCCGAGAAACAGGCAACCTAAGCCTTCATTATCAATGCATGAAATCAGCCACTGTGATCAAATTCAAGCAAACCACGAAAAGGATATGATTATGAAAGGCTCCACAGATTTAGCACCAAACCTTGTGGAATGAAGAAATCGTCTACTGAAATTGTGTAAATGTTAAAAATAGCTCTGGCTTTTCAACAATGAGCAAAATACAGAGAAATCAGTAGTCTATATTATAAGGACCTATCATAAAAGCTACAAAAAAACAAAATAGCTGTAGATCCCTGGGACTTTTCTACAGACAAATGAAATCACTAGAGGCTATTACAACTGTAACAAAAAAATTTTTTTCATATATTTGACACAGATGTCGTTAAAAAGCAAGTTAAATATCCATTAACCCCCGAGTGCCTGTCCCTAAATTAAAGTAATAATAGTAAAAGTGTGCAGGGTTATGCCAGGGCAAAATACTATCAATTTTACTCTAAGATGAATGTTAAAACAATAAACATTTACATATATTTAGTCTATGTAATGAGAAAATATACATATAAGGTAAAGAATATTTTTAACCCCATAGTCTCTCATTGCTTATTATGTTTTTTAAATCTACAGCTCATTAAATCCGTACATCCCTAACCCAGCCACCCTCAAATTTATACCTTTACCTTTCACCAGCCTTCCTCTTTTATTAGTAAAATATAAGATGCAAGAGCCAGTTGATATAGTTTTAAAAAGGCACAAGGTGGCTAAATCCCAGAAAATAGCAGCAATGATTTGAGATAACAAAATAGAAAGCTTTGACATGTGCATGCAAAGTGCAAAGTAAAGGGGACAAAGAACATTTATCAAAAAAATCATAAAAATAACTGGGAGAAATTCCTAGCAGGCAGCACTGACAAAGCACGTATTTATGGTTCTATCCAAATTTTTAAAAATGAGTTTTAGGTTCTCACTGAGACTCTAAGGCAGAGCAAATCAGGATCTAGTAAGTGCAATTCCTGATTTGCAGATCTTCTACAGATAACTGTATTCAGTTGTCATAATACTCACAGCTTTTAGGTGTAGATATATTTAGTAGTATCTAATCTAAAACAGCTGTATAAAAATAAAAACTATGCCACGACACATATTTACGGAACACAGCATACTGGAGCAACATTAAACATTGGCCTCCCATGAGCAGTGTCATGTCCCTGGGTGTGGAAGTGACTCCTTACAGGACGCCAGCTGTATGTTCTTCCTTGAAGACAGTTACAGACACATATGAGTGGAGGTGCACGTGTGTGTGTTGAAGGGGGAAGTGGTTACACACTCTCAAGTCATGAGAGAATGGACTAAATCCTTACGATCACTTTTGCCACCTGAATTCCATTCATCTAATGCCTCATGAATCCCCTAGGACAACAACTGAATGGACTATGAGAAATGGCATTGGGTATCACCAATTCAGAAATTATTTCATGTCATCTCTCCCTGGTCTTTTGTACTTTTCTTGTCTTAGAAGACAGTCTATGAGATGTTGTGTCCCTATAACTCATATTATTGTTATAATACATGCAACTCCTTGGTAATAAGAAAACAGCTTAAAATAAAAACCAAAATATGTAATTATAGGTCCTCAATCCCTTATCTAAAACCCCTAGTGCCAGATGCATTTCAGAATTCAAATGCTTTCAGATTTTATAAAGATAACACTCTGCTTTACTGTGAATTATATAATACTTCCAGTAGAGTAGAGGGCAACGGTCTACAATCAGACATAGTAACAATTCTGCCGTAAAATATGTGCATATTAATACTAGACAGGATAAACAAAGACTACTGTTAACCTCACATCAGTTCAGGTCAGGATTTGCCATCAGTATAAATTACAAAACCTTCTAATTTTCAGAGTTTCTTAGTTTTGGGGAACTGCAGGTAAGAGATTATGGATGTGTACAAATGTTCACCTAAACTACTATAAGGTTATGGGTTGGAAAGCGGTACCTCAGCAGTGTTCTCTGGCTTAGGCAAGAGATTTGGAGATGAGCGCTGCTTTAACAGGATAAGGAAAAAATACAAGAAAGTGCTATTAAGACTGAGACACAAAGGAGAGCAGAGATGTCGCTATAATGCAAGACAACAAAACTGGAATGTGGGAACAGAAGGCAAGAAGAAGCCGTTCAGAATTTCTGTGCCCAGAAATTACGAAATAAAACAATGATAACCAATCACTCATTGATTACCTACTCTATACTCAGTAGTGTGAAAGGGACTTGACATAAATACTTCTTTTAGCAACCTATACTTTATAAAAGGAAATTTTAAAAGGAAAATGTGTTTTCAGAATGAGGCATAAAACATTGGTTTATCTCACCCTTTTCTCATTGTACCCCAAAACAAAACATCCACAATATCAAACATCACATGTGAGAATGTCAGAAACAAACAAACAAAAAAAAAACCTTTATCTTCTGAAGTCAAGGTCCATATTTTATTTTATACACTGTTTGGGATAGGAGTTCTTTAAAATCACTTACAGAAAAGAAGTAACACTCTACCATCTATATTCAAACTGTGTAACATTAAAGCCCATTTTAAAAATATATTCTTCAGACACATGAATATTATGTTGTGTTTACTTGGAGTTTTCCTGTGAGTCCATTTCCCAAAGAGATACTTTTTTATACTAAGTAAGCTGAAGAGTATTAACACAGCAAAGCGTTGACACTAGACGTAAGACCTACAGAATATTCATCATCTTCTATGAGATCGTCTCAAAAAATAAAAAGTTGCAGTTATAATACATAGGAAGGACAAGTCTAGAGCTGATGAAAATAATACTGTATTGAACACAACTGGCCCTTGAACATTGCCAGGGAGAGGGGTCTGACCCTCCTCACAGTGGAAAACCTGAATATAATTTATATAGTCGGTCTTCCTTATCCGAAGCTCCTCCATATTTGAGACTCCTCATATACACAGTTTCTCTGTATCCACAGACTCAGCTAATTGCAGATTGTCTAGCACTCTAGGGTTTACTAGCGAAAAGAGCCTGCATATAGGTGGACTGCCAGGAGATCAAACCAGTCAGTCCTAAAGGAAATCAATCCTGAATATTCACTGGAAGGCCTAATGCTGAAGCTGAAGCTCCAATAATTTGGCCACCTGATGCAAAGAGCTGACTCCTTGGAAAAGACCCTGATGCTAACTAAGATCTAAAGCAGGAGGAGAAGGGGATGACAGGGGATGAGATGGTTGGATGGCATCACCAACTCGATGGACATGAGTTTGAGCAAGCTCTGGGAGTTGGTGATGGACAGGGAAGCCTGGCGTGCTGCAGTCCATGGGGTCGCAAAGTCAGACACGACTGAGCGACTGAACAACCTAAGTGGGCCTATGCAGTTCAGACCTATAGTGAACTGGAAATTTGCTGAAAACTAGACTCCAGGTGCTCTCACTACACACAAAAGAAGTGATACATGAAGAGACAAATATATTTAATTAGCTTGACTGTAGTAATCCCTTCACTATGTGTTTATGCAATCATTATGCTGAACACCTTAAATATATACAACTTTTATTTTTAAAATTTTAACAACTATAAGTGTGTGCTGCTAAGTTGCTTTAGTCGTAGAAAGGGACTTGACATAAATACTTCTTTTAGCAACCTATACTTTATAAAAGGAAATTTTAAAAGGAAAACGTGTTTTCAGAATGAGGCATAAAACGTTGGTTTATCTCATCCTTTTCTCATTGTACCCCAAAACAAAACATCCACAATATTAAACATCACATGTGAGAATGTCAGAAAAAAAATAATAAGCTTTATCTTCTGAAGTCAAGGTCCATATTTTATTTTATACATTATTTGGGATAGGAGTTCTTTAAAATCACAGAAAAGAAGTAACACTCTACCATCTATATTCAAACTGTGTAACATTAAAGCCCATTTAAAAAATATATTCTTCAGACACATGAAAATTATGTTGTGTTTACTTGGAGTTTTCCTGTGAGTCTATTTCCCAAAGAGATACTTTTTAATACTAAGTAAGCTGAAGAGTATTAACACAGCAAAGCGTTGACACTAGACGTAAGACTTACAGAATATTCATCATCTTCTATGAGATCTTCTCAAAAAATAAAAAGTTGCAGTTTTAATATATAGGAAGGACAAGTCTAGAGCTCTAATGTACAGCATGATGATGAAAATAATACTGTATTGAACACAACTGGCTCTTGAACGTTGCCAAGGAGAGGGGTCTGACCCTCCTCACAGTGGAAAACCCGAATATAATTTATATAGTCAGTCTTCCTTATCCAAAGCTCCTCCATATTTGAGACTCCTCATATACACAGTTTCTCTGCATCCACAGACTCAGCTAATTGCAGATTGTCTAGCACTCTAGGGTTTACTAGCGAAAAGAGCCTGCGTGTAAGTGGACTGCCAGGAGATCAAACCAGTCAGTCCTAAAGGAAATCAATCCTGAATATTCACTGGAAGGCCTAAAAAAATACAAGAAAGTGCTATTAAGACTGAGACACAAAGGAGAGCAGAGATGTCGCTATAATGCAAGACAACAAAACTGGAACGTGGGAACAGAAGGCAAGAAGAAACCGTTCAGAATTTCTGTGCCCAGAAATTACAAAATAAAACAATGATAACCAACCACTCACTGATTACCTACTGTATACTCAGAAGTGTGAAAGGGACTTGACATAAATACTTCTTTTAGCAACCTATACTTTATAAAAGGAAATTTTAAAAGGAAAACGTGTTTTCAGAATGAGGCATAAAACATTGGTTTATCTCACCCTTTTCTCATTGTACCCCAAAACAAAACATCCACAATATCAAACATCACATGTGAGAATGTCAGAAACAAACAAACAAAAAAAAAACCTTTATCTTCTGAAGTCAAGGTCCATATTTTATTTTATACACTGTTTGGGATAGGAGTTCTTTAAAATCACTTACAGAAAAGAAGTAACACTCTACCATCTATATTCAAACTGTGTAACATTAAAGCCCATTTTAAAAATATATTCTTCAGACACATGAATATTATGTTGTGTTTACTTGGAGTTTTCCTGTGAGTCCATTTCCCAAAGAGATACTTTTTTATACTAAGTAAGCTGAAGAGTATTAACACAGCAAAGCGTTGACACTAGACGTAAGACCTACAGAATATTCATCATCTTCTATGAGATCGTCTCAAAAAATAAAAAGTTGCAGTTATAATACATAGGAAGGACAAGTCTAGAGCTGATGAAAATAATACTGTATTGAACACAACTGGCCCTTGAACATTGCCAGGGAGAGGGGTCTGACCCTCCTCACAGTGGAAAACCTGAATATAATTTATATAGTCGGTCTTCCTTATCCGAAGCTCCTCCATATTTGAGACTCCTCATATACACAGTTTCTCTGTATCCACAGACTCAGCTAATTGCAGATTGTCTAGCACTCTAGGGTTTACTAGCGAAAAGAGCCTGCATATAGGTGGACTGCCAGGAGATCAAACCAGTCAGTCCTAAAGGAAATCAATCCTGAATATTCACTGGAAGGCCTAATGCTGAAGCTGAAGCTCCAATAATTTGGCCACCTGATGCAAAGAGCTGACTCCTTGGAAAAGACCCTGATGCTAACTAAGATCTAAAGCAGGAGGAGAAGGGGATGACAGGGGATGAGATGGTTGGATGGCATCACCAACTCGATGGACATGAGTTTGAGCAAGCTCTGGGAGTTGGTGATGGACAGGGAAGCCTGGCGTGCTGCAGTCCATGGGGTCGCAAAGTCAGACACGACTGAGCGACTGAACAACCTAAGTGGGCCTATGCAGTTCAGACCTATAGTGAACTGGAAATTTGCTGAAAACTAGACTCCAGGTGCTCTCACTACACACAAAAGAAGTGATACATGAAGAGACAAATATATTTAATTAGCTTGACTGTAGTAATCCCTTCACTATGTGTTTATGCAATCATTATGCTGAACACCTTAAATATATACAACTTTTATTTTTAAAATTTTAACAACTATAAGTGTGTGCTGCTAAGTTGCTTTAGTCGTGTCTTGACTCTTTGCAACCATATGGACTGTAGCCCTCCAGGCTCCTCTGTCCATAGGAGTCTCAAGGCAAGAATAATGGAGTGGGTTGCCATACCCTCTTCCAGGGGATCTTCCTGACCCAGGGATCAAACCCATGTCTCTTATGCCTCCTGTATTGGTAGGCAGGTTGTTTTTTTTTTTTTTTTTTTTACCACTAGCACCACGTGAGAAGTCCTCCAAAACTATAGTTACCCCCTCAAATAAAGGCCTTTCCTGAGTGCCTTTTGGGAACCAGACTTGCAGTGGGGAGGAATCCTAAGGATGTTTGGGAGAAAAACGATCTTCCTATCCACTGTACAAAGTATAATGGAATACGTGGCTCTAATGTTAGTATCTAGAATACGATCCCAAGTCATGTTCCTGTGAAAAAAGACAATAGCATTTATTCATTTCTGACAGTACAACATAATTTGACCAAATCTTTCTTTAGCAACCAAAATAGTGCCCTGGTGGTATGATGAAATCTTTGCAATTTCTAAAAGTAACTGATTATTTGGAGCCAGTAACTGCCCAGGAATAAAATCAACATCTCTTTACATCATGTCCACATAAGAAAAGATAAACTTTAAGAATCTGTGGGCCAACATCTCTGAGCTTGCAGGACAGGCTCATCAGAGACAATCTCTTGAAATGAAGGGGGCCAACGTGATGGAAAATGCTATCATATGCAGCCCCTAAAAAATACTATACCCAGACCACCCAGTTCCTCCAGACTCCTCATGTGATCAGGAGAAGTGCAAACATGTTTCTCAACTTGTCTTAAGAACTGGATCCAGGAAATCTGTGATGACCAAGAAGGAAAAGCACCCCCATGGTCAGCGGTACCACTGTACAAGATTGTCTAACTTGCAACAATGTCCAGCAGCCTCCTTGGCTGTGATGACAAGAGGTATGAAAGGGGAACATCTCTGTGAAGAAAGGTGGTCAGTCAGGGTGAGCACACACTCATCCCCCAGTGAGAATCTGAACTCAATAATTTTAGTTCCTATTGAGCCAGCTACTGAAAGCCTTTCTCCTTAGATAAGCTTAAAATAGATCATAAATGTATTCTATTGAAAGACACCCATATTTAGGGTGCCTTTGATGATTCAGATCACTCAGCCACCCAGACTTAGCATGACAGTCTTTAAATTTCAAAATCTAAAAATTTTAAATCTTAATTATTTAAAGACTGAAACCCAAGATGATGTAAAACGAGTTGTCTGTTAATAAACATGATACATGTAAAAGTTCATAGTCCAAAATATTCTTAAAGTGAAAGACTATCTGTCCTTCATTAAAATAGAGCTAATCACTCCTATAATTATTTTTTTTAAGAAGCTCCACTCAAACTCCTTTACATATCAATTCCTTAGGGCTCTGTACTTATATAATCGACATCCTTCCTTAACATTTTTATACCACATGCACAGAATATAGAACTGTTCTATAAGGACTTTTAAAGGTGACCTGAGGTATAGTTCTAGATTTCTGACACAATCTGTAATGGCTAGGGTCTATCTCAAAACATTTTGGAGGTCTGGAATTATACCTTGAGCCTTCATCCTATTCCAAATTGCTGTACTCGCATTCATAAGCAATTTCTACCTTAATAAGTCCTGCAATATAAAACTCGCCCGGGGAGTCCAGGTGACTTTACCTGGGGAGTACAGATACGGGTCACTAACTCTATTCTTGTCTGGGAGAATTAAATTACAATTTTGCAAAATGCTTAGCAACTTACAGTGATCAATACTGGGTAAGACAAAGAGTCAGGAAAATAGATAAATATTCCCTCTACTGTGTCATCACTGGGTCTGAATTATTCCAAGAGATAATTCCTGTACTCTCTCATAAGGATCTGGTATTTATACCAAAGAAATCATATGCCCTATTTTCAATTATCTCGTTTGTGATATTTTGACCAAGACTTTCCCCCCTTCCAAGTCTGTCCCTTCCTGCAAAACTACAGAAATCACTTGGGCTCTGTCTAATAAATGAGTTACACAGTAATTCCTCCATGAAAAGATTTTATGGGCTTATAACTAAGAGGTCTAAGGAAATAGGTGCACTGAAAACAATTAACCCACCTACCTACACACCAAAATGCTTTATCTACCTAGTGCATTTACTGACAGAAACTCACTGATACTCACTGACACACAGATAATTTGATATACATTCACTATGGCACTTACATTTTGCAAAAGTTAAGTTATAAATGGCACATTGATTCATCAAAAATGAAGAAAAGGAATGTATTCAAAACCATATGTTTCTACTGCAAAAGTAAAAGATATTATCATATTGATGAATCTAGTCCTATCTCTGCATCTATCACACAACACTTTATAGTTAATATCTTCTAAAATAGACTAATTTTTTACAGACAAAGAGAGAGATTAAGATATTTAAGTAGTCTGTTTGATTTCTGAAAATTGGAGAAAAATCTCCCCTACTCCTTCCTCCATTTCTTTTTCTCTCTCTCTCTCTCACACACACACCCTGATTCCTCCTACAGATTCTACCTAAAGCACAGAAGACGCTCAAAAAAGAAAGATCTGTCAAATGAGCATGTCCCGACCCACATACATTCTCATCTCTTTGTACTTCGCTTTCCATATTCATTGATAAGTTCCAGCAAATGTGGTGGGATGAGGAATGAGGCAAATATCTGATTTTCAGTATACTTGCGGCACCATCTTGTGGTAATTCTAGAGTGTTACAGTTTTGAGTTTAATTTCCAAAGTTCAACAATGTCTGAGAAAATGCTTTGGAGGATAAATTTTACATTTTAAATATATATGAGCTTCAGTGTAAGAAATGTGACTTATGTACTTTAAAAACCCACACACACGTAGCAACAGTCATAATATCTATCACAGTGCTCTGACCCTAGAAGCTGTTTCTTGAATGCAGATAGGAATGAGACTAAGGGATCATCAATAACAGGTGCACAGGGCCTATGTTTTACACATATATTTTATGGCTAAAATAACTTTCTCTTAGATTAAAAATAAATTCTCTTTGACTGGAAAAAAGAAGGAAAGAAAAAAAAAAACCAACTGAAGCTCCTGGAGGCATCAAAGAGAAGCACAGAATATGGAGCAAAGAAAAGAACACAGTATAAAATGCTCCAGCTGACAACCCATTTTCAGATCTTGCCCTCCATTTCCACCTCCAAACCATTACCTCCACTTCCTGTTATAAAATCCATCCTTACTTTCTCCCCTTGGCCCCCACAGCGCCCTCAACTTAAAATCTACTCAGTTCAGCCAGACAAAAGATGCCACCTCTCACACCAAGAGGCAGAGTCTCCCTCTCTACCAGTTGAATCTGCTGTGGTCTTGTGACTGGTTTTGACCAAAAGAACCCTGTCGTTGCAGCTTCCACTCTAGCTATATGGCAGTGTGACTCTGTGACCCACGTGTGATGAAGCCTAGCCTAACCTCCAAGAGAAGAGTCTGCTGACAAGAGGGACCCAGCCTGCAGCCAGCATCAACTGCTAGACATGTGCCTGAGCCCATCTGAGACCACCAAACCCAGGTGATATGTCAGCTGCCTGCAGCCTCCACTGAGTCCCAGATGAGAACCACCTGGCCAAACCCAGCCCCGGTCTCAGGCCCACAGAATCATGATCAAAATTTTTAAGTGTAAAAAAAAAAAAAAAATTATAAAGCCTTCTGCCAATCTTCTCCAAATCTCTGATTTTCTTTCTAATCCTCTCACTCAATTTCAGGCACTGCTGTTGCTGCTAAGTCGCTTCAGTCGTATCCGACTCTGTGTGACCCCATAGACGGCAGCCCACCAGGCTCCTCCGTCTCTGGAATTCTCTACGCAAGAACACCGGAGAGGGTTGCCATTTCCTTCTCCAGAGTATGAAAGTGAAAAGTCAAAGTGAAGTCGCTCAGTCATGTCTGACTCTTAGTGACCCCATTTCAGGCACATCTCAGCTTTTTACACATGTCAAGTTTTTTCTCAATTTATGACTCTAAACAGTCTTTTTACTCCCTTTGAATCACTTCTCCCCACTCTCTTTGCTTGACTAAATTCTGTCTAGTCTTAAAAACTTAACCTTAAATGAGAGTAGAAATTTTGGGGGACTTAATTGAAGGTGGGAGAGGAAATGGGCATTTTAGTTAGTAAACAACAGGGAAAAAGGAAATAGTGATGATAAGAAAATATTCCTGAATTCTTTTAACTTTTACTTTGTGAAAAATTTGTTGTAAAAAAAATTATGAGAGGTAATGTAGAGAGAGAGATAGATGTTAGAGTTTGAATCTTTTTGTGTGGCCTTAGGAAAAGGCTCCAGATGTCTCTCCCTCTGGATTTGCTTATCTGTAATATGAGGATGTGGTCTGACAGAATGAGGTCCATTGGAGAAGGGAATGGCAAACCACTTCGGTATTCTTGCCTTGACAACCCCATGAACAGTATGAAGAGGCAAAATAATAAGATACTGAAAGAGGAACTCCCCAGCTCAGTAGGTGCCCAATATGCTAATGGAGATCAGTGGAGAAATAACTCCAGAAAGAATGAGGGGATGGAGCCAAAGCAAAAACAATACCCAGTTGTGCATGTGACTGGTTATAGAAGCAAGGTCTGATGCTGTAAAGAGCAATATTGCATAGGAAACTGTAATATTAGGTCCATGAATCAAGGCAAATTGGAAGTTCTCAAACAGGAGATGGCAAGAGTGAAAATCAACATTCTAGGAATCAGTGAACTAAAATGGACTGGAATGGGTGAATTTAACTCAGATGACCATTATATCTACTACTGTGCAGGAATTCCCTAGAAGAAATGGAATAGCCATCATAGTCAACAAAAGAGTCAGAAATGCAGTACTTGGATACAATCTCAAAAACGGCAGCATGATCTCTGTTCGTTTCCAAGGCAAACCATTCAGTATCACAATTATCCAAGCCTATGCCCCAACCAGTAACACTGAAGAAGCTGATGTTGAACGGTTCTATGAAGGCCTACAAGATCTTTTAGAACTAACGTCTAAAACGATGTCCTTTTCTTTATAGGGGACTGGAATGCAAAAGTAGGAAGTCAAGAAACACCTGGAGTAACAGGCAAATTTGGCCTTGGAGTATAGAATGAAGCAGGGCAAAGGCTAATAGAGTTTTGCCAAGACAATGCACTGGTCATAGCAAACACCCTCTTCCAACAATACAAGACAAGACTCTACACAAGGACATCACCAGATGGTCAACACGAAAATCAGATTGATTATATTCTTTGCAGCCAAAGATGGAGAAGCTCTATACAGTCAACAAAAACAAGACCAGGAGCTGACTGTGGCTCAGATCATGAACTCCTTATTTCCAAATTCAGACTTAAATTGAAGAAAGTAGGGAAAACCGCCAGACCATTCAGGTATGACC
>SJYX01016283.1:121415-138310 GCA_006410675.1 Oreotragus oreotragus
AATCACTGCATATGATGACTACAGCCATGAAATTAAAAGATGCTTGCACCTTGGAAGAAAAGCTATAACCAACCTAGACAGAATATTAAAAAGAAGAGACATTACTTGGCCAACAAAGGTCTGTCTAATCAAAGCTATTATTTTTCCAGTAGTCATGTGTGGATATGAGAATTGGACCATTAAGAAGGCTGAATGCTGAAGAATTAACGCTTTCGAACTGTGGTGTTGGAGAAGACTCTTGAGAGTCCCTTGGACTGCAAGGAGATCCAACCAGTCCATCCTAAAGGAGATCAGTCCTGGGTGTTCATTGGAAGGACTGATGCTGAAGCTGAAACTCCAATACTTTGGCCACCTCATGCGAAGAGTTGACTCATTGGAAAAGACTCTGGTGCTGGGAGGGACTGGGAGCAGGAGGAGAAGGCGACGACAGAGGATGAGATGGTTGGATGGCATCACCAATTCGATGCACATGTGTTTGGGTGAACTCCAGGAGTTGGTGATGGACAGGGAGCCCTGGCGTGCCTTGACTCATGGGGTCGCAAAGAGTCAGATACTACTGAGCGACTGAAATGACTGACTGAACATGAGGATGTTCATATTCGTCTTGTTGGTTGTGAGGCCTAAAGCCATTATTTCAATCTTTTCGTGATAACTCTATCTCCAGTGCACCTCAGATCAAGTACCAGTGTGCCTTTCTTCCCACAATTCAGCAGAACCTCTGTGCTCTTGGTCTGCTCTCACAGGTGCCATCCATTGTCAAAAGCAGGATCACAGGTCACCCCCTAAGAGAGAATTCCCTTGCCATCCTGAGGAAATATGGATCCTTTAAGCCCCAGAATGAAATCAATCCTCCCCAGTGTAATCCTTGGGGCAACTGGATTCTCCATGATAGACACACCCTCCCCAAGCACACAAGGAAAATAGAATGTGAAGTTAACATTTATTACTCTCTCTGGTGATTTACTTGCTTCTAACTTGCAAATGGAGATGAGATGGTTGGATTGAATCACCAACTCAGTGGACATGAATTTGCGGAAACTCCAGGAGATGGTGAGGGAAAGCCTGGTATTCTGCAGTCCATAAGGTCGCCAAGAGTCGGACACAACTTAGTGACTAAACAGCATCTGGAAAGGGGAGAGTGTCAGAGTCTCATGTGTCAGTGAATGAGAAGGGGGGAAGTCCTCTGAACAGTGAAACCCTTACCACACAGACAGGATGCGGCCAGAGAGAACTTATGGCCCTTATTTTCTGACTGAACTTGCACATCAGGTAAATTCTCTGAGCAGGAGTAACCTATAAGCACCTGCTAGGCTAATTCTGCCCAGTTCAGCTGATCTCCACAGATGAGAGGTAGTAACACCATGGTGAAGAATCAGGCTGCAGAATCGGCTGCCTTGTTCCAAGTTCCAGCCTTGCCTCTTTTGGCTACTACCCAACCTCTCTANAGGTAAATTCTCTGAGCAGGAGTAACCTATAAGCACCTGCTAGGCTAATTCTGCCCAGTTCAGCTGATCTCCACAGATGAGAGGTAGTAACACCATGGTGAAGAATCAGGCTGCAGAATCGGCTGCCTTGTTCCAAGTTCCAGCCTTGCCTCTTTTGGCTACTACCCAACCTCTTTATTCCTCATTCGCATTGTCCATTATAATAGTGTCTTCCCTGAAAATCTGTTGAGAGGCTTCAACTGACATAACCTCCTTAGCACAGTATCTGGCATAAGTATCTGACATAGCTGCATTCACCCACCTAACTGCAGTCTTTCAGGCTGTCACTGTTTTTATGATACTGGAGGAGGCACAGAGTTACTCAGACAACTCCCAGTGAGGGGTGGAGATCGGTTGAGGGGCTGGTGGGGCTACGTCACTCTGTTTCTATGACATCATCCCTCTTTTTCCCATGGGTCAGTGGATGCCCCAGAGAAAGACAAGGAATGAAGAGGCCACCTTTCTCTTTCCTGACCACTTCCCAATTACAAATTTATTTAAAGTAAGAAGTTGCGTTTCTGGGTATAAATCCTCCTTGTTGGGTTAGTGTTCTCAGAGCGTGATTTTGGACAGGTAGCTTCCATATCATCTGGGAACTTGTTAGAAATGCAAATTCTCAGGCTCTGTCCCCAGCCCACTGAATCAGGAACTCTAAAGAAGGAGCCCAGCATCCCGCATTAGAACACACTGTCCAGGTGGTTCTGACGCATGCTAAAATTCGAGAATCACTGGGTTAAACGATCAGCTATCAATGCATCAACTTACTTATATTTCTTAAGTTCAGCTTCACCTCAGAGGACGAGTATGGTGCCTGGAATAGAGATGGTAGAGGAAGTATTTCAGCGATGGGCACTCAGGATGAAGAACAGGTCTTGGTCTTTGACAGCAGAGGGCAGGATGAGGGTCACTAGCCACTCTGGACAGGAAATAAAGGTGGTCGATTTTGTCTGACATTGGGAAGGTGTCTGTGCATTCAGCAGGTCCTGGGGAATGACACCTAAGCTAGGATATCTGCACTTGTTGGGAAAGCTTCTGGTTGATGTAAACCAGAGTGGGATAAAAAAGAGAACTTAGAAGAGCTCTGAATTCTGGCAGTTGTCCCTGATTTCTTTACAGGTGTGTTTGGGCGACTATGTTTTTCCTATGCCTCTGACCCCACAGGACAAGGATGACTCTTCTCCCTGTTTCAACTCCTTTATACTTTGCCAGATGGATGTTCCTTCCTTCCCCCTACACACACTTCATTCCAACAATAATAAACTATTTATAGTTCACCCAACATGCACTCACATGGCTGCCCTCTCTACCTGGAATGTTGTTTTTCCTTGAATAACCTGAAACTCATTTTGTAAAATTTCCTGCAAATATCACATCCTCTAGGAAGCCCTCTCTGATTGTTACAAAGTTGACCATTCCTTTCTCTGTGCCACATTTACATTATCTGTAGATCGTCATCGTTCTCAGCATATCACATTGTCATTCCCTTATCTGACCTCTCTTGACACTTAAGAAAAGGGATTGTATTTTACTAATCTCTGTAGCTACTTGATAATTTTTAAAAATAACCCCCAAATCTGTGTTCATTATTATATCTGATGATACTACTGGAATTGTAATATCTTTATTACAATTTTTAACTGAAATTTTCCTTGAGATAATTAAAGATTCATATGCAGTTATATGAAATAATGCAGGGAGTTCCTTTGAGCACTCTGTCTCACTACCACTGAATATAAAATTTTATAAAACTATAGAATAACATCACAATCAGGATGCTGACATGGATACAATCTACCACTCCTATGCAGATTTCCCCAGTTTTACTTAAAGTAAAAATGGTTCAAAATTTGGAAAGGAGTACGTCAAGGTTGTATATTGTCACTCTGCTTATTTAACTTATATGCAGAGTAAATCATGCGAAAGGTCAGGCTGGATGAAGCACAAGCTGGAATCAAGATTGCCGGGAGAAATATCAATAACCTCAGATATGCAGATGACACCACCCACATGGCAGAAAGTGAAGAGGAACTAAAGAGCCTCTTGATGAAAGTCAAAGAGGAGAATGAAAAAGCCGGCTTAAAACTCAACATTCAATAAATGAGGATCACAGCATTCAGTCCCATCACTTCATGGCAAATAGATGGGGAAACAATGGAAACAGTGACAGACTTTATTTGGGGGGGCTCCAAAATCACTGCATATGGTGACTACAGCCATGAAATTAAAAGATGCTTGCACCTTGGAAGAAAAGCTATAATCAACCTAGACAGAATATTAAAAAGAAGAGATATTACTTGGCCAACAAAGGTCTGTCTAATCAAAGCTATTATTTTTCCAGTAATCATGTATGGATATGAGAACTGGACCATTAAGAAGGCTGAATGCTGAAGAATTAACGCTTTCGAACTGTGGTGTTGGAGAAGACTCTTGAGAGTCCCTTGGACTGCAAGGAGATCCAACCAGTCCATTCTAAAGGATTTCAGTCCTGGGTGTTCATTGGAAGGACTGATGCTGAAGCTGAAACTCCAATACTTTGGCCACCTCATGCGAAGAGTTGACTCACTGGAAAAGACTGTGGTGCTGGGAGGGATTGGAGGCAGGAGGAGAAGGGGACGACAGAGGATGAGATGGCTGGATGGCATCACTGACTTGACGGACATGAGTCTGAGTAAACTCCAGGAGTTCGTGATGGACAAGGAGGCCTAGCATGCTGCAATTCATGGGGTCGCAAAGAGTCGGACACGACTGAGCAACTGAACTGAACTGAACTGAATGGAAAGGAAATCAACCCTCAATATTCATTGGAAGGACTGATGTTGAAGCTGAAGCTCCAGTACTTGGACCACCTGATGCAAAGAGCTGATTCACTGGAAAAGACCCTGACGCTGGGAAAGATGGAATGCAGAAGGAGAAGGGGACGACAGAGGACAAGAGAGTTGGAAGGCATCACTGACTCAATGGACACGAGTTTGAGCAAGCTCCAGGAGATGGTAAAGGACAAGGAAGCCGGGCGGGCTGCAGTCCTTGGTGTCTCAAAGAGTCAGACATGGCTGAGGCACTGAGCAACAACAATGTGTATTCCTGTGTATGTGTGTGTCACTCGTGTAGATTCCTGAATCCACCACCACAGGATCCCTCATGTTGACCTTTTATAATCATATCCATTTCCCTCCATCAGGGAAGGGAAGCCGTAACACTCAGGAGGCACTAATTATCCTTTAAACTTCTGTCATGCCAAGAATGTTATACAAATAAGCGCATTCATCATATGTACTGAAACATTTGTGCGATTTTTCTCCACTAGCGTAATTCCCTAGAGATTCATCCAAGTTGATGCAACTATCAATAGTTTATTATTCATCTAGTAGTTTTATTTTCATACTTCCCTTGATGACTAATGCTGTTGAACAGCTTTTCATGCTCTTATTTCTATCTGTTAATCTTCAGTGAAATTTGTCTTCCTATCTTTTGCCCATTTTCTTCCTGGATTGCCCTTCCCCCCCAACCACCACTGTTGTGTTTTGAGAGTTCTTCATGTGACTAGATCCTTTGTTGGATATGCAGTTTGCAAGTATTTTCTACCATCTGTGGCTTATATTTTCACTATCTTCCCATGGTATTTTACCAAGCAAAAGTTCTTAATTCTGAATGAAGTCTAATTTATCATTTTCCCTTGTTTGGATCATGTTTTTGACGTCAAGTCACAACTCTTTGACTAACCCTAGGTCCCAGAGAATTTCTTCCATTTCTTCTCTAAAAGTTTTGATATTTTTATGCTTTATTTTAAATCTATGATCCATTTTGGTTAATTTTTATATCTGGTGTAAATGTTTGTCTTAGGAGTTGTTTTTGTTTTGCTTATAGATGTGCTATTGCTCCAGCATCATTTGCTGAAAAGACTGTTTTTCCTTCACTGAATTGATTCTGAATCGTCAAGAGTCAATTGCGCATATCTGTGTGGATCTACAGTTCTGGGTTCTGTAGTTTTATTTTTTTTTCCATTGATCTACATGTCTATAACTCCACAGTATGTGTATGTCTTAGTCACTCAGTTCTGTCCGACTCTGCAACCCCCTGGACTGTAGCCCACCAGGCTCCTCTGTCCTGGGAATTCTCCAGGCAAGAATGCTGGAGTGCACTGTCATCTACTTCTCCAGGGGAACTTCCCAACCCAGGGATCGAACCTGAGTCTCCTGCATCATAGGCATACTCTTTATCATCTGAGCCACCAGGAAAGACCCTATTCCTCCACAAAACAAAGCAAACAACCAAAAAAATTCCACCACTCTTTCGATGACTTCAGCTATACAGTAAGCCTTGATATTGGACAGAGATTTTTTTCCTACTTTATTTCTTTGTCAAGATTGTTTTAGCTGTACAGCTGTGCTTTGCTATATTATTTTAGGTTAAGCGCTCCTGTGTCTACAATAAATCCTGCTGGGTTCTGATAGAAATTGCATGAAACACTTAGATCAACTTAGGGAGAACTGCCATTTTAACTATGTTGAGTTTTCCAATCCATGAATATGGTATATTTCTCTACTCATTTAGGTCTTTGATTTCTTTTCCTAATATTTTGTGATTTTCAGCACATGGATTCTGTACATTATTTTTTTAAAGTATATATCTAACTACTGATATTTTATTTGGGGGTGATATAAATGATACTGTACTTTTAAGTTTTTATGTGTTCATTTTTAGTGATACACAAAGACATGCAACTGGTTTTTATTAGTTGTTTATCATGTAAACTTTCAGAGATTCTTTGAGATTTATATATAGACCATCATGTCATCTGCAAAGAGAGAAAATTTTATTTCTTCCTTTCCAATCTGTATGCCTTTTATTTTTTTCTTGCCTTACTATGGTGCCCAGAATTTCAGGTACTATGCTGAATAAGAGAAGAGTAAGTGGACATCACTACCTTGCTCTTGATCTCAGGAAAAAAAACATCTTTCACCATAAAAATGATGTTAGCTGAGACTTTTTGTAAATGTTCTTTATTAAACTGAGGCAATTCCCCTCTGTTCTTAACTTGCTGAGAGTTTTTTATCAAAAATGAGTGTTGGGTTTTCTCAAATGCTTTTACTGCAACAATCAATATAACCACATGATTTTCTTATTTAGCTGTTGATATGGCATTTCATATTTGTTGAGCTTCGAATGCTGAACCAGTCATGCATATCTAGAATAAATCTCACTTGGTCATGGTAAACAATTATATTTATGCATTGATGGATTCAGTTCGTTTATATTTTGTTAAGAATTTTTTAATCTAAGTTCATGAGAGATACTAGTCTGTAGTTTTCTCTTTTTATTTTTGTCTGGTGTTGATATCAGGGTAATTCTGCTCATACAATAAATTGGGAAGTGTTTATTCCTCTTCTATTTTCTGAAAGAAACTGTGCATAATTGGTGTTTATTTAGAGGTATGATTTTGGTATGATTTTCCAGTAAAACCATGTGTATCTACAACTTTCCTTTGAGGAGCTTTGTAATTATGAATCCTACAGCTGCAGATTCTGTAGTAATATCATCTATTCTATGTCTTCTTTCTTTTTCATTTTTGTCAGTCTTAGTAGAGGCTTGTAAACTTCACTGATCTTTTTCAAAGAGCCAATTTTTTGTTTTATTGATTTTTCTCTGACGCTTTCTTATTTTCACTTCAGAGGTTTCTGCTCTTGATTTTTATCATTTCTTTCTACTTGCTTTGGGATATCGTTTCCCTTCTTTTCTAGTTCCTTACAATAGGGGCTTACTTATTGGAGACCTCTCATTTTCTAAAATAAGCACTGAGTGCTATAAATTTCCCTCTCAATGCTATTTTATTAACATCCTAATATTTTTGATATTTAAAATGTTTTTCATTTTCAAAAATTTATATTATTTTAAAATTATTTTAAAATATTTTAAATAATTTTATTTCCTTTGGATCTTATTCTTTCACTTATGAATTACTTAAGAAATATGTTGTTTAATTTTCCTGTTGGTTTTCTATTATAGATTTCCAGTTGAATTTCATTATCGTCAGGGAACATACTGTTCATAATCACAATTCTTTTCAATATGTTAAGGTTTGTCTTATGGCCCAGAATATGGTGTCTCTTGGTGAATATTCCACGGGCATTTGAGATAAAAAAATGTATTCTACTATTGTTGGGTAAAGTGCTATATAAATTAGATGCTGTTGGTTGGTCGAGTTGTTCAGATCTTGTATACCCTTGATGATTTTCTCTCTAGTAATTCTATCAGTTGTTGAGAGAGAGGTCTTGAAGTCTTCAATTGAGGATATATGTATTTCTTCTTTCAGCTCTATAAGTTTTTGTTTCCAGTATCTTTGAAACTTTTGTTTGGTATATGAACATTTAGAATCATTATGTCTTCCTAGCAGATTGAACCTTTCATCACCATGTAATGTCTACCTTTGTGTCTAGTAATTTTCTTTGCTCTAAACTCTACCTTATCACATACTAATATAGGTAATTCTGCCTTTTAAAATTACTCTTAGCATGGCATATTCTTCTCCATTCTTTTATTTTCAGCCTACTTACATCATTGGCTCTAAAGTGAGTTTCTTGTAGCAACATATAGCTGGGTAGCTTTTTTATTTTAATTTGTTCTGAAGCTTTCTGTCTTTTGACTCGTATATTTGGGCCACTTACATTTAAAGTTATTATTCATATGTTAGTGCAAAGTCTGACATTGTATTATTTGGTTCTCATTTATGTTTCTTTTTTTTTTTTGTCATCCTATGGGTTATCTGAACATTTTTAGAACTCCACCTTAATGTATTTATATTCTGACTGTATTGCTTTCTAAAATTTTCATAGTGGTTGATTATATTACAACCCATCATAAGTATAAAGTGAAAGTGAAAGTGAAGTTGTGTCCGACTCTTTGCGACCCCCATGGGCTGTAGCCTACCAGGCTCTTCCCTCCATGGGACTCTCTAGGCAAGAGTACTGGAGTGGGTTGCCATTTCCTTTATGGGTATTTTAATACCTATAATTATGAAAATCTACCAGTATCATCATTTAACTAATCAAATGAAAGTATAGAAACTTTACTTCCATTAGGCTCCTTTAACTTACTCACTTTTAATTATTAATTTATTGAGCATCATAAGTTTTGTTTCAGTCATCAAACATGATTTAAGAAGCTTATGAGGAAAACAATAATGTGAGGATTAATTTTATGTGACTGGGTCACAGTATGCCCAGGTATTTCGTCAAATGTTATTCTGGATGTTTCTGTGAGTTTGTCTTTGGATGAATTTCACGTGGTGTGTTAGCTAAGATGTAGATTTTATTCTGAAAGCAATGAAGAACACTGAAACATTTTGAACAAGAATTACATGAACGAACTTGCATAACAGATTGTACTCCCTTGCACTGTGCAGTTAGTGTTTACCATGATGACAGAGGAATCACAGTTAAAGCAGTAAAGAGGGCTTATGAAACATGTTGGAAAAAGCTAATAAATAAGAAATTTTCATTATAGGAATGTCTTTAGTTGGGATGAACATATATATACTCATATGTGTATGCATATGTAACTGTATAAATTCTTGATTTGTTATATAAATGATTTAATAATACTATATCTACCCAATTCCATCATGATTTCAAATGTTCAGTAAAATATACTACCCACAAATCTATTGATTGATGAATTTTGATGGATTATTAAACAAGCCTACATTGCATTAATTTTAAGCAGAGAAAAGAGAACATAGGGAGTAGCTTAGAAAAAACTAATTCCCCAAATTAAAAAAAAAAAACAACATAGAATCAGACTGAGATTTATCCAATGGATTCCCTTTGGGAACTTACGGAAAGCTCTAGAATTATGAAAAAAAATGTGAAAGTAGTGCTCTAGGATTTCCTTTTGTCTAAAAAAGTTAAGGTGATCACAAAATGTTGGAAAAATAAACACAAGAAACTTGAAGCTATCTATATTTTTTTAAAGAATCAGTTACTTTAAAATTAAGGCTGTACTGAATATAATTTTTATTAAAGTATAGCTGATTACAATATCATGTAATCATGATAAAACATTACATGTTTAGTATAATGTAAATTTCAGGTATTGTATAACAGCACAATTACCTGAAACTTTTAGATTGCTTCCATGTCTTGGCTGCTATAAACAATGCTGCAATGAACACTGAGGCACATGTATCTTTCCAAATTATGGTTTTCTCCAGATATATGTCCATGAGTGAGACTGCAGTATCATATGGTAGCTTTTAGTTTTTAAAGAACCTCCATAATGTTCTCCATCATGGTTGTACTAATTCACATTTCCACCAACAGTATAGGAGGGTTCCTTTCTCTCCACGTCTCCTCCAATACTATTTGCAAACTTTTTGATGATGGCCATCCTGACTGGTGTGAGGTAGCTTTGACTGACATTTCTCTAATAATCAGTGAGGTTTAGCATCTCTTCATGTGTCTTTTTCATAATGTTCTCCATCATGGTTGTACTAATTCACATTTCCACCAACAGTATAGGAGGGTTCCTTTCTCTCCACGTCTCCTCCAATACTATTTGCAAACTTTTTGATGATGGCCATCCTGACTGGTGTGAGGTAGCTTTGACTGACATTTCTCTAATAATCAGTGAGGTTTAGCATCTCTTCATGTGTCTTTTGATCATCTGTATGTTTTCTTTAAGAAATGTCTATTTAGTCTTCTGCCCATATTTTGATTGTTTTTTTTTTAATTGAGCTGTATGAGCTATTTACATATTTGGAAATTAATTCCTTATCAGTCACATCATTTGCAACCCATTCTGTAGGTTGTCTTTTCATTTTATTTATGGTTTTCTTTGCTATGCAAAAGCTTTTAAGTTTAATTAGGTCCCATTTGTTTCTTTTTGTTTTTATTTCCATTATTCTAGGAGACAGATCTAAAATAATATTACTACAATTCATGTTGAATTTCACATTTGAATTTATAGACTGAGTAAAACAAATTCCTCCTTCTTTATGGATGGGTCTCATCCAGTCAGTTGTAGGCCTGAATAGGACAAAAGGCTGACCCTCCCCTGAGTAAGAGGGAATTTCTCCTGCCTGACTGCCTTCAAACTGGGCTATCAATTTTTTCTTGCCTTCCAATTTAAACTGAAACAGCAGTTTGTCCTGATCTCAAGCCTGCCAGTTTTTCGGCTGGAACTACACCATCAGATCTCTTGGGGCTCTTGCTTTTTTGATTGCGGATCTTGGGACTTGTCAGCCTCCATGATCACTTAAGCCAATTCCTTTAATAAATATTCTTATATATGTATGTGTGCACATGTGCGTGCACACACACACACCCTATTGATTCTGCTTCTCTGGAGAACCCTTGCTGCTGCTGCTGCTGCTAAGTCACTTCAGTCGTGTCCAACTCTGTGCGACCCCATAGACAGCAGCCCACCAGGCTCCCCCGTCCCTGGGATTCTCCAGGCAAGAACACTGAAGTGGGTTGCCATTTCCTTCTCCAATGCATGAAAGTGAAAAGTCAAAGTGAAGTCGCTGAGTCGTGTCCGACTCTTAGCGACCTCATGGATTGCAGCCTACCAGGCTCCTCCGTCCATGGGATTTTCCAGGCAAGTGTACTGGAGTGGGGTGCCAAGCCTTCTCCACTGGAGAAGCCTTACTGATACAGTTATTGTATGCATCTATATTTTTGCCTTTTCTCTGTTTAATTTTTATTGAAGTATAATTGCTTTACAATCTTTATTTCTGCTTTTTCCATCGTTTCTTCCTTCCTGAAGCTCTAAGGTGTATTCTTTTACCATGTCCTTTCTATTTGGAAAGCTTCCTTTGGTCAACCTTTAAAGGTAAACCTGCTAATGATAAATTCCCTGGTAGCTCAGACGGTAAAGCGTCTGCCTATAATGCAGGGGACCCAGGTTCGATCCCTGAGTTGGAAAGATCCTTGGAGGAGGAAATGGCAACCTACTCCAGTACTCTTACCTGGAAAATCCCATGGATGGAGGAGCCTGGTAGGCTACAGTCCATGGGGTTTTCGCTTTCTTACAAAACTTATCACGCATGGTAACAGAAACTGACTCTCAGGCAGTATGGGGTACCTCTTTCCTGGAAGTTCCATCTAGATTTGGAGTTGGGAACAGAGGGTGCTTATAGGATTACATAGTGCCAAGGCTCAGATAGGAGAGTTTATGGCCTGGTTGTCACTTCTGCACACAGGCATCTGCTAAGAGATTTTGCTTTCTGTCTGGTATTTATCTTCTGGCACTGTCAGGGTGTTCCCTTGTTAACAACTATGAGGGACCTTCAGGTAGGCCTGCACTTTGCTCGTGGCACACAGGAAACACTCCACCGCCACTACTCCAATCCCAGAGGCTGGAAAAGCTGCTTCCTTGCTCCTCTCAGGAGCTCTTCTCTGGTTCCCAGGCTCATCCCGCAGCCTCTGGGATCACTAAGCTCATAGGCAGTCAGAAAACTGCTTCAGGTCCATCTGCTCACCTTGCTAGGGACCAGGAAGACCAGTCTTTGTGGACCATTGGAGGGATAGCAGCCTGCAACTATTTTGTCCAAAACCAAGAGTTATCTGTGGTTCTCTGTTATTTCCACCTCTCCTTGGTTCTGGAAGGGGAAAGGCATAGGGATCCTTCTCATGCAGACAAAGTTATTTAAGCTCTTTTTGCTTCCCCTCTAATTCTTCCTTTAGTAGCCCAGATTGCTCTAAAATAGTTTTATGTACACTCTAAGCATCTTCCTAGTCTTCCAAAAGGAACACACTCAATTCTAAATTTAGTGAAAGAACTGCCAGTGGTTGAGGGTCAGTCACCTCTTATTAAGAAAAATGGCTCAAGTCTCAACTAGCCACCCTGTGTGCCCCGCGCCTCACCTGCTGACCCCATAACAAGCTCGACAGATGGAAGAGGAAGCTCCCTCTGAAGTTACCAGTTGTTGGAAGGCTGTGTCTACAACTCTCCTCTAGGGAGGAGACACGCTTCTCTTTTCCTCCCTGTGTTAATGTGCTCCGGCTGTTTTAACAAAGTACCACAGACTGGGTGGCTTACCAGTACAGATTTATCATCTCACAGTTCTGGAGGCCAAGAGTCCAAAATGAAGGGACTGCAGGACGGGTTCTTGCTGATGGAAGGGCCGGGTCCAGGCCTCTCTCCTCAGTGTGAAGATGATTCCCTTCTCCCTGTGTTTTCATAGCATCTTCCCTATGTGTGCACCTGTCGTTCAACCCAGATTTCCCCTTTTTCTAAAGACACCGGTCATACTGGATTAGAGCCAACACTAATGACCTTGTTTTAATTTAATTTCCTTTGTAAAGATTTCTGTCTCCAAATAAGGTCACATCCTGAAGTACCGGGGATGAGGACTCCAGTATATCTTTCCTTTTTGAGGGATAAGTGTAAGTCCATAAAGGCAAGTGATGAGCACGAAGGGGAGCTTGGCATTTTGTTCCCTGATGAAGTACCTGATTTGTCAGGGCGCTTGCCAGCCTCCCCTGTGCTACCTGAGCAGGTAAGAGAAATGTGGAGGGAAGCCCCCACCTCCAGCTACTCCACCTCCACCTACCTGGGCCCCAGTAGCTCTAGGTTTTCAAGAAGAATGTTAGCTATCAGGTGGATTCTGCACATGACCTCAAGCCCCAAGAACTGGCACACAGATGAGAGAGGAGGACACAACCTTGCCAAGGATAGATAAGTCTGTGGGAAAAAGAGGTGCACACAGTGGGGGAATAGTCTTTTGCTACCAACTTAAGGTAAGCTGGAAGATACAGCTAAACCTCAGGGACTCCCCATGTCTATGGGACCGAAGGGAGCTCTTCATCCACAGGCTCTGTTAGGAGCGTCTGTGACCCACAACCAGAATAGCAATTACCTAGATGAGGAGCCTGGGGGGCTGCAGTCCAGGTGGTCACAGAGTCGGACACGACTGAGCAACTACGCATGCACGCTCGCATGCACCAAGAATGGCCCGCAGCTCTGTCAAGGCTGTAGGGCAAGGCCACCTCCCCCACACCTCCACAAGTCCAGGGGGGATAGATAGGCGATTGGTCAAAACTGAGGAAAGGGCCTGGAGATAAATCAAACCATGCCAGGCTTGCTCTTCACTGAGTTGAGACTCTCCGCGATAATGTGCACATGCCCACACAGCAGCACCAAGGTATATTCCCCTCTAGGGCCTGCTATTTCCCTTGGCATGAGACCATGGGCAGCCTCTCCCTTCACTGGGTTACATTAAATACGACTTTTAATGACTATGGCTCCTATCAATCATCTTATGATGTAATAATATGTACTTAACCTTTTTTCCATTGGACATTCAGGATACTGTATTTTCGAATTATAGATCATCATAATCATCTTTGTACATACATCTATGTCCAATTTCTATTTCAAAGAGGAGACATTATTATCCTCACTTTTTTTTCAGATGGGAGGATTAATGCTAACCAATTTCAGATGTTCACTGACTTGCCTTCATCACATGCTAAACCTAAGTCTTCTGAATCACTGACTATATTATCAGTAAATGAAAACACTCCTTTCTGCCTAATGTAAAACTTGAAAAGCTATCTCATTTTCTCACCCATTTTACTATATATTAATATACTGTGTTATACTAGATAACGAGCTATGTTTTATTTATAGAATATTATCCATAATATTCTGCATACGTCTTAACTAAATGTATTTTATATCAGCTGGATAATTTCATTAGCATGAGAGAAAGATGGAAAAATTCATGAATTGGAGCTTTAAATATCTGTTTTCAAAGCCCATTAGAGAGAGGTAGTTTACCATGATAGTAACCATTTGTGACCACAAATATATTACAGCACATGGGTCTGAATTTAATCTGAGGTTATCACACAGTAAAAGACAGCAGCAAAGTACTGCTGAAGAATTATGGCCTCACTATTTCTTAAATATGGTTGGAACTCTGATCTGCCATTTCCATGCTGTAAAAACCTGAATAAATTTTATCTCTGCACCTCTGTTCCTATTCTATAAATTAGGAATAATCTCAGTACCTACCTCAGGGTTCATGAGAAGATTAAATGAGAAAATTCCTAAAAGGTTCTTATCTTGGGGACAAAATATACTCCACAGAAAATGTTCCATGAATGTTATCCACTAATACTACTTCTTTTAGAAAACATAGGTTAACATAGATATTAGATTCAGGGTTATTTACCCTCTGATTTAGATCCAAGAGACTCATCAGTTTTTATTCTCAGTTCAGTTTAGTTCAGTTGCTCAGTCATGTCCAACTCTTTGCCCCATGAACCGCAGCACGCCAGGCCTCCTTGTCCATCACCAACTCCTGGAATTTACTCAAACTCATGTCCGTTGAGTCAGTGATGCCATCCAACCATCTCATCCTCTGTCGTCCCCTTCTCCTCCTGCCCTCAATCTTTCCCAGCATCAGGGTCTTTTGAAAAGAGTCAGCTCTTTGCATTAGGTGGCCAAAGTATTGGAGTTTCAGCTTCAACAATACCAACTATATTTTTAATATGTAAATACAGACACACTAAAGCATCTGCAAATATTTATAAAAATTATCATCATAATAAGTAAATACAAAACAGAAAAGTAATCTTTCCCAATTATAATAAAGGGCTCCCCTGGTGGCTCAGATGGTAAAGGTTCCATCTACAGTACAGGAGACCTGGGTTTGATCCCTGGGTTGGGAAGATCCCCTGGAGGAGGGCATGGCAACCCACTCTAATATTCTTGCCTGGAGAATCCCCATGGACAGAAAAGCCTGGTGGGCTACAGTCCATGGGGGGTCACAAAGAGTCAGACATGACTGAGCAACTAAGCACAGCACATTATAATAAATGTGTAATCCTGTAAGTTCCTATAAGTTCTTCCACAATATGATAAATATTGACTGAGGAAAATAATGAGATTAAGTCATACACTGCGTAAACAGCAGTTAGGTTTAGCTCGAAATGCAAAACTGATTATAGCAAACAAGCCGTTTTTGCTGGAGCTCAATATGGATCGTGATATAAAACTTCATGCAATCAAACACTATGTAACAGCACCAAGTGAAATTCCAACAAAGGGCTGTACCCCAACACCTCTCTTCAAGTTGAAGCCTCGTTACCAAAGCAAACACTTGCGAGAGAAGAATTTGGAGTTTCCCCCACTCTTCGGAGGAGGATTATTCTGGCCTCCCAGGTAAACCCGTGGAAGATATCTACTTTCTGTAGAAATCTTCACCATGGAAAACAGTACACTTCACATTTTCTTTAGCTGTGTCACAGATGAGGTTACTCAAAGACCAGCAATGGGGAGGAGGGAGCCTTGCCCGAGGATAAAGGATTTGTAAGACTGTGAAGAAATCTGGGCCGATTCAGGAATGAGAAAATCCCTAACCCTCCACTTCTGCCCAGCCCACAGGAAAGGGAGAGAGGCAAGAGGCAGGGAAAGAGCTTGCCGTGGCGCCGGACCTCAGAGGTAAGCCTTGCTGGTTTTGGCAATGCCTGTTCCCGTTGTTAGAACACGGCCGGCATGTTGCTGCCAACTTCCAGAAAGAATATCATGCTTGTAGCACACAAGAGGAATGCTCCTTTCCTGCATCACAGGGTGTCACAAATAAAGCTGGAGCTTTTTATATACAATCTAATAGTATGCTACTCAGTGGAAAGCAGAGGAAGGAGAGGAAAGCAAGCCTCACTTTGCAGAGAGGAGAAAAAAAGGACATCACCATCCATCTGAAACACATTTCCAAATATGTCAGGGAACGTCTGCATACTATGGAGATATAGAATCAAGCCTACAATCCAACATACAAATTGTGTGTGTGTGTATGTGTGTGTGTATATATATATATATTTGTGCCTAGTATAATATAGATTAATAGCAATTTTAAAATGTATTCTGAGAAGTAACAAACAGCTCTTGGATTTTACCTGTAGGAAGAAGAATATACATTGTGGTGGTAGTTTTAAGGTGAAAGTGAAAGTGAAGTCGCTCAGTCGTGTCCGACTCTTAACGACCCCATGGACTGTAGCCTACCAGGCTCCTCCCTCCATGAGATTCTCCAGGCAAGAGTACTGGAGTGGGCTGCCGTTTCCTTCTCCAGGGGATCTTCCCGACCCAGGGATCGAACCCAGGTCTCCCTCATTTCATGCAGACGCTTTAACCTCTGAGCCACCAGGGAAGTCCTATATATTTGTGCCTAGTATAATATAGATTAATAGCAGTTTTAAAATGTATTCTGGGAAGTAACGAACAGCTCTTGGGTTTTGCCTGTAGGAAGAAGAATATACATTGTGGCGGTAGTTTTAAGGTGAAAGATAAGCATGCTCTAAATCCTTCGATTTCTAGAGCGGAAGCATTTCTCCCAGCAGGAAATGGGGCCCCAGGCCCCTGCCTACCTGTGCTGGTGTGGGTACTGGGGCTGGCTGGGGGTGGCGGCCC
>SJYX01016283.1:141933-156262 GCA_006410675.1 Oreotragus oreotragus
GAGGAGAAGGGGACGACTGAGGATGAGATGGCTGGATGGCATCACGGACTCGATGGACGTGAGTCTGAGTGAATTCCAGGAGATGGTGATGGACAGGGAGGCCTGGCATGCTGTGATTCATGGGGTCACAAGGAGTCGGACACGACTGAGCGACTGAACTGAACTGAACATATGTTTTAAGTGGAAAGAAAGGTACCTTTAAAATGAAATAAATGGCTATTCTAGAATTTCCTTGTAACCTCTGCATAATACCAGAACCCTTCATAACTTTGATCCCTATTTTGCTTTCTCATTTACAGACGATCTCCCAAGCCTCCAACACTGGGTCTGTGGGCCACTCTAGGGAGGACACAATGCCTGGGGGTAGGGTGTGCATTCTGTCCATCAAGTCCCGGTTGGTTAGTCCTGTGCTGGCTTCTCCACACTTCTTCCCTCTTAGGAGAAAAATAAGTTCAGCCCCTGTTAACAGCCACTTGCAACCAGAATATATTTAATTCCAGAGGTTTGGGGAAAAGGACCTAGAGGTATTATTGAAGCAAGATATCAGAGTCTCAGCATCTTTTGGTCTGAGATGATATAATTTCTAAGCTATGCGTGGTGAAAACATTTTTAATGTCATCCTTTGGGCTAAGCTAAGTCACTTCAGTCGTGTCCATCTCTGTGCGACCCGATAGATGGCAGCCTACCAGGCTCCGCCGTCCCTGGGGTTCTCCAGGCAAGACCACTGGAGTGGGTTGCCATTTCCTTCTCCAATGCATGAAAGTGAAAAGTGAAAGTGAAGTCTCTCAGTTATGTCCGACCCTCAGCGACCCCATGGACTGCAGCCCACCAGGCTCCTCCATCCATGGGATTTTCCAGGCAAGAGTACTGGAGTGGGGTGCCATTGGGTAATAGTTAAAGTAAAAGAAAAGAAAAATCCCACTTTCTATTTTAAAGTGTTTTTATCAGACTATCTTAAATTACATGTTTCACTTGCATAGGGGAGAAGGACCTTGAGAGGCATCCAATTTTAAACAGAGCTGTGGGCAGTGCTGTGCTCTGAACAGTTTGGTGGGCTTAAATAGAAGGTAAGAGAGGTCAAGAAAATCAGACCAAGTATTCTATGTCTTTTTTTGTACTATTTTATCAGGTTAGATGGCCAAGCATTTACCGTCCATGACAGAATATGATATTTTGGTACAGGTCAAGGAATAAGAAAGCTGTTCCTTGAGTTACAGCTTTGGGGGAAAAGACAGGATGGGATAGTCGTGTGTGCATCATCAGTCGCTTTGGTCATGTCTGACTCTTTGCGGCCTTATGGACTCTAGCCCACCAGGCTCCTCTGTCCATGGAATTTCCAAGCAAGAATACTGGAGTGGGTTGTCATTTCTTCCTCCAGGGGATCTTCTCAACCCAGGGATCAAACCCATGCCTCCTGCGTCTTCTGCACTGCAGGCGGATTCTTTGCTGCTGAGCCATCATGGAAGCTCTGATGGGATAGTCGGTAACGATCTAAAGGTGAAGTGAAGTGAAGTCACTCAGTCGTGTCTGACTCTCTGTGACCCCATGGACTGTAGCCTACCAGGCTTCTCCATCCATGGGATTTTCTAGGCAAGAATACTGGAGTGGGTTGCCATTAAAAAGTGTTTTTTAAATAACCAAGATGCAACGTGTCAGGAAATTTTATATTTAGCAACTTTCTCTAAAACAGGCCCTGACCTGTGTAGCTATCCAATTGTCTTTTGTAATAAATTTAAAGAAAAAGCAGCTGATTCAGAGGTAAAGACTGGAAGCCACAGGAAGAATGTAAATACATCTTACCTTAGAAACAAGAATGGTCTGAGATAGCTGAATTTCAAATTGTACTATACTGTTACACTATGCTGAACTGGGGATCATTTCAGGTTCATAAACTCATCTTTAGGGAAAGTACTGCCCTTGTCATGAATATTTTATGGAGAGACCACACTTATTTGGAAGGGTAGGGTTACCACAAAAGGAAAATATTGTTCCACTGTGAGTCTTACTACAAGATTGATGGGAGCAGGAAGTAGATACAGCCTGTGACTGCCTCTGGGCCTGAGGAAGAGGGGACCTATATGCAGGTATGAGAAACTTGTTCCAGATATTCCATTTGTGGGGAGGTAAACTGATTCCTGAGACAGAGACAAGCCTGAGACTGGGCAGAGTGGCTGAACAAGAGAGAATGCCTATGGAGGGCTTTGGTCTGTGAACTCAGAGAATTTTAATATCCAGGAATAACTGTCAAATTCTCTATGTTGCCTTTTTTTAAAAAAGTCTGAAGTCATCAGTGAAATCATGCAAACCTCACAGCTGATGAGGAAATTGTGTGAGAGTCTGGGATGACACCTGAGGTTAAAGACATCTATGGGAGAATAGCAGCAAGGGGCTTAAGGATGTCAGTGACTAACAAAAAAATGAAGCATGGGCTAGAACCAGACAGCTAGTTAAGATNGTGAAATCATGCAAACCTCACAGCTGATGAGGAAATTGTGTGAGAGTCTGGGATGACACCTGAGGTTAAAGACATCTATGGGAGAATAGCAGCAAGGGGCTTAAGGATGTCAGTGACTACAAAAAAAATGAAGCATGGGCTAGAACCAGACAGCTAGTTAAGATGTCAATTAACCACTAGCTTGGGATATCTCAGGGATTCAAAAAAATATGCAAGAAGGGCAAGCTGGTAAAATACTGGAATTCTTACCCCAAGTAGAGTAGAAATTTGAACTATTTTGGATAAGCTAATGTGAAGGGTAAATAGACTGGGGCATTAGAGTTACCCAAAGATAAGTAAAACAAGGTTAGTTTATGCTCATTCATTATTTCTGTATCTTAAACCAGCTAGAAGCCTAGCACTTAGAAGATGCTCCATAAACCTTTAGTAAAACGAAATTGCTGCTATAATTAATTCAGCTGAAGTACAGCTTCAAACAAGACCTGCTAGTTAAACTGCTCTTGGCTTTCAGAAGACCCAATAGTTGCACGTCATGTAGATCAATGTCTTTGCTGACACCTTTAATCTTCTGAGTTGTTCAAGTTACCATTATGCACAAATAGTATCACAATGTCAATAATGAGAACAAGGAATGTATATTACTCTTAGTGCCAGAAGATCAATTCTAAATATATATATTTGCATTTCAAATGAAACTAGAATTGAAAATATCCTTATATGCCTAGTACACTGAGATTCTATCAGAAATAAAAAGTGCATGTTTCTTACTGCAAGAATAAAAAGTTACAATAATTAGTGTTAATTATGAAACTGTTAATTTTACACAAAAATAATTACTGAAATATTTCAATCAAATAGAGAAACTGACAACTAAATCCAGCATTAGTTCTATAACACTAGACAGAATATGTACTTATTTTGAGGTATAAATATTTATTATTTGACAAATCAAATAATGAAGATATTAGATTATATCATGATTCTAAACTACGTAGAATTATGTGCTGTATTTGCTTTCACAATGTTAAACTAATCGTCATTAAGCCCAATATTTAGTTTTTATTTATTTAATTCCATTAGGGAATGAATCATTTTGGGAAAAAATCCAACTTTGGATTCTTCTCACTTTCTGAGAATAAAGCAAAAGGCCAGCATTGTTACCTCAAACTTATTACCTCAAGGAGATAATAATTAAATAACATTTAAATTTATTATATGGTGGGCTTCCCTGATAGCTCAGTTGGGAAAGAATCCACCTGCAATGCAGGAGAACCTGGTTCAATTCCTGGGTTGGGAAGATTCCCTGGAGAAGGGATAGGCTACCTACCCCAGTATTTTTGGGCTTCCCTTGTGGCTCGGCTAGAAAAGACCTGCCTGCAATGCAGGAGACCTGAGTTTGAACTCTAGGCTGGAGAGATCAAAATTATTACCTCAAAGAGATAGTAGTTCAATAATACTTCGATTTATTATATGATACAATTTTCTGCTTCCATATCTCCAAAGTCATCTGAATGATGGTACTGGGCTTTAACCTTAGGCAAATACTGGTTTTAACATTTGGTTTTTGGTGATGCGCCAACACAAAGGAAGACTCTACACGTGGACATCACCAGATGGTCAACACTGAAATCAGATTGATTATATTCTTTGCAGCCCTGTCTCTTATACACATCTAGATGTGTATAAGAGACAGGTACTGGAGTGGGGTGCCAAGCCTTCTCCACTGGAGAAGCCTTACTGATACAGTTATTGTATGCATCTATATTTTTGCCTTTTCTCTGTTTAATTTTTATTGAAGTATAATTGCTTTACAATCTTTATTTCTGCTTTTTCCATCGTTTCTTCCTTCCTGAAGCTCTAAGGTGTATTCTTTTACCATGTCCTTTCTATTTGGAAAGCTTCCTTTGGTCAACCTTTAAAGGTAAACCTGCTAATGATAAATTCCCTGGTAGCTCAGACGGTAAAGCGTCTGCCTATAATGCAGGGGACCCAGGTTCGATCCCTGAGTTGGAAAGATCCTTGGAGGAGGAAATGGCAACCTACTCCAGTACTCTTACCTGGAAAATCCCATGGATGGAGGAGCCTGGTAGGCTACAGTCCATGGGGTTTTCGCTTTCTTACAAAACTTATCACGCATGGTAACAGAAACTGACTCTCAGGCAGTATGGGGTACCTCTTTCCTGGAAGTTCCATCTAGATTTGGAGTTGGGAACAGAGGGTGCTTATAGGATTACATAGTGCCAAGGCTCAGATAGGAGAGTTTATGGCCTGGTTGTCACTTCTGCACACAGGCATCTGCTAAGAGATTTTGCTTTCTGTCTGGTATTTATCTTCTGGCACTGTCAGGGTGTTCCCTTGTTAACAACTATGAGGGACCTTCAGGTAGGCCTGCACTTTGCTCGTGGCACACAGGAAACACTCCACCGCCACTACTCCAATCCCAGAGGCTGGAAAAGCTGCTTCCTTGCTCCTCTCAGGAGCTCTTCTCTGGTTCCCAGGCTCATCCCGCAGCCTCTGGGATCACTAAGCTCATAGGCAGTCAGAAAACTGCTTCAGGTCCATCTGCTCACCTTGCTAGGGACCAGGAAGACCAGTCTTTGTGGACCATTGGAGGGATAGCAGCCTGCAACTATTTTGTCCAAAACCAAGAGTTATCTGTGGTTCTCTGTTATTTCCACCTCTCCTTGGTTCTGGAAGGGGAAAGGCATAGGGATCCTTCTCATGCAGACAAAGTTATTTAAGCTCTTTTTGCTTCCCCTCTAATTCTTCCTTTAGTAGCCCAGATTGCTCTAAAATAGTTTTATGTACACTCTAAGCATCTTCCTAGTCTTCCAAAAGGAACACACTCAATTCTAAATTTAGTGAAAGAACTGCCAGTGGTTGAGGGTCAGTCACCTCTTATTAAGAAAAATGGCTCAAGTCTCAACTAGCCACCCTGTGTGCCCCGCGCCTCACCTGCTGACCCCATAACAAGCTCGACAGATGGAAGAGGAAGCTCCCTCTGAAGTTACCAGTTGTTGGAAGGCTGTGTCTACAACTCTCCTCTAGGGAGGAGACACGCTTCTCTTTTCCTCCCTGTGTTAATGTGCTCCGGCTGTTTTAACAAAGTACCACAGACTGGGTGGCTTACCAGTACAGATTTATCATCTCACAGTTCTGGAGGCCAAGAGTCCAAAATGAAGGGACTGCAGGACGGGTTCTTGCTGATGGAAGGGCCGGGTCCAGGCCTCTCTCCTCAGTGTGAAGATGATTCCCTTCTCCCTGTGTTTTCATAGCATCTTCCCTATGTGTGCACCTGTCGTTCAACCCAGATTTCCCCTTTTTCTAAAGACACCGGTCATACTGGATTAGAGCCAACACTAATGACCTTGTTTTAATTTAATTTCCTTTGTAAAGATTTCTGTCTCCAAATAAGGTCACATCCTGAAGTACCGGGGATGAGGACTCCAGTATATCTTTCCTTTTTGAGGGATAAGTGTAAGTCCATAAAGGCAAGTGATGAGCACGAAGGGGAGCTTGGCATTTTGTTCCCTGATGAAGTACCTGATTTGTCAGGGCGCTTGCCAGCCTCCCCTGTGCTACCTGAGCAGGTAAGAGAAATGTGGAGGGAAGCCCCCACCTCCAGCTACTCCACCTCCACCTACCTGGGCCCCAGTAGCTCTAGGTTTTCAAGAAGAATGTTAGCTATCAGGTGGATTCTGCACATGACCTCAAGCCCCAAGAACTGGCACACAGATGAGAGAGGAGGACACAACCTTGCCAAGGATAGATAAGTCTGTGGGAAAAAGAGGTGCACACAGTGGGGGAATAGTCTTTTGCTACCAACTTAAGGTAAGCTGGAAGATACAGCTAAACCTCAGGGACTCCCCATGTCTATGGGACCGAAGGGAGCTCTTCATCCACAGGCTCTGTTAGGAGCGTCTGTGACCCACAACCAGAATAGCAATTACCTAGATGAGGAGCCTGGGGGGCTGCAGTCCAGGTGGTCACAGAGTCGGACACGACTGAGCAACTACGCATGCACGCTCGCATGCACCAAGAATGGCCCGCAGCTCTGTCAAGGCTGTAGGGCAAGGCCACCTCCCCCACACCTCCACAAGTCCAGGGGGGATAGATAGGCGATTGGTCAAAACTGAGGAAAGGGCCTGGAGATAAATCAAACCATGCCAGGCTTGCTCTTCACTGAGTTGAGACTCTCCGCGATAATGTGCACATGCCCACACAGCAGCACCAAGGTATATTCCCCTCTAGGGCCTGCTATTTCCCTTGGCATGAGACCATGGGCAGCCTCTCCCTTCACTGGGTTACATTAAATACGACTTTTAATGACTATGGCTCCTATCAATCATCTTATGATGTAATAATATGTACTTAACCTTTTTTCCATTGGACATTCAGGATACTGTATTTTCGAATTATAGATCATCATAATCATCTTTGTACATACATCTATGTCCAATTTCTATTTCAAAGAGGAGACATTATTATCCTCACTTTTTTTTCAGATGGGAGGATTAATGCTAACCAATTTCAGATGTTCACTGACTTGCCTTCATCACATGCTAAACCTAAGTCTTCTGAATCACTGACTATATTATCAGTAAATGAAAACACTCCTTTCTGCCTAATGTAAAACTTGAAAAGCTATCTCATTTTCTCACCCATTTTACTATATATTAATATACTGTGTTATACTAGATAACGAGCTATGTTTTATTTATAGAATATTATCCATAATATTCTGCATACGTCTTAACTAAATGTATTTTATATCAGCTGGATAATTTCATTAGCATGAGAGAAAGATGGAAAAATTCATGAATTGGAGCTTTAAATATCTGTTTTCAAAGCCCATTAGAGAGAGGTAGTTTACCATGATAGTAACCATTTGTGACCACAAATATATTACAGCACATGGGTCTGAATTTAATCTGAGGTTATCACACAGTAAAAGACAGCAGCAAAGTACTGCTGAAGAATTATGGCCTCACTATTTCTTAAATATGGTTGGAACTCTGATCTGCCATTTCCATGCTGTAAAAACCTGAATAAATTTTATCTCTGCACCTCTGTTCCTATTCTATAAATTAGGAATAATCTCAGTACCTACCTCAGGGTTCATGAGAAGATTAAATGAGAAAATTCCTAAAAGGTTCTTATCTTGGGGACAAAATATACTCCACAGAAAATGTTCCATGAATGTTATCCACTAATACTACTTCTTTTAGAAAACATAGGTTAACATAGATATTAGACTCAGGGTTATTTACCCTCTGATTTAGATCCAANTGGGGACAAAATATACTCCACAGAAAATGTTCCATGAATGTTATCCACTAATACTACTTCTTTTAGAAACCATAGGTTAACATAGATATTAGATTCAGGGTTATTTACCCTCTGATTTAGATCCAAGAGACTCATCAGTTTTTATCCTCAGTTCAGTTTAGTTCAGTTGCTCAGTCATGTCCAACTCTTTGCCCCATGAACCGCAGCACGCCAGGCCTCCTTGTCCATCACCAACTCCTGGAGTTTACTCAAACTCATGTCCGTTGAGTCAGTGATGCCATCCAACCATCTCATCCTCTGTCGTCCCCTTCTCCTCCTGCCCTCAATCTTTCCCAGCATCAGGGTCTTTTGAAAAGAGTCAGCTCTTTGCATTAGGTGGCCAAAGTATTGGAGTTTCAGCTTCAACAATACCAACTATATTTTTAATATGTAAATACAGACACACTAAAGCATCTGCAAATATTTATAAAAATTATCATCATAATAAGTAAATAGAAAACAGAAAAGTAATCTTTCCCAATTATAATAAAGGGCTCCCCTGGTGGCTCAGATGGTAAAGGTTCCATCTACAGTACAGGAGACCTGGGTTTGATCCCTGGGTTGGGAAGATCCCCTGGAGGAGGGCATGGCAACCCACTCTAATATTCTTGCCTGGAGAATCCCCATGGACAGAAAAGCCTGGTGGGCTACAGTCCATGGGGGGTCACAAAGAGTCAGACATGACTGAGCAACTAAGCACAGCACATTATAATAAATGTGTAATCCTGTAAGTTCCTATAAGTTCTTCCACAATATGATAAATATTGACTGAGGAAAATAATGAGATTAAGTCATACACTGGGTAAACAGCAGTTAGGTTTAGCTCGAAATGCAAAACTGATTATAGCAAACAAGCCCTTTTTGCTGGAGCTCAATATGGATCATGATATAAAACTTCATGCAATCAAACACTATGTAACAGCACCAAGTGAAATTCCAACAAAGGGCTGTACTCCAACACCTCTCTTCAAGTTGAAGCCTCGTTACCAAAGCAAACACTTGCGAGAGAAGAATTTGGAGTTTCCCCCACTCTTCGGAGGAGGATTATTCTGGCCTCCCAGGTAAACCCGTGGAAGATATCTACTTTCTGTAGAAATCTTCACCATGGAAAACAGTACACTTCACATTTTCTTTAGCTGTGTCACAGATGAGGTTACTCAAAGACCAGCAATGGGGAGGAGGGAGCCTTGCCCGAGGATAAAGGATTTGTAAGACTGTGAAGAAATCTGGGCCGATTCAGGAATGAGAAAATCCCTAACCCTCCACTTCTGCCCAGCCCACAGGAAAGGGAGAGAGGCAAGAGGCAGGGAAAGAGCTTGCCGTGGCGCCGGACCTCAGAGGTAAGCCTTGCTGGTTTTGGCAATGCCTGTTCCCGTTGTTAGAACACGGCCGGCATGTTGCTGCCAACTTCCAGAAAGAATATCATGCTTGTAGCACACAAGAGGAATGCTCCTTTCCTGCATCACAGGGTGTCACAAATAAAGCTGGAGCTTTTTATATACAATCTAATAGTATGCTACTCAGTGGAAAGCAGAGGAAGGAGAGGAAAGCAAGCCTCACTTTGCAGAGANCTAGAGCAGAAAGAGCTAAGGGAATGAAATGAGCTAAGCTGGGGCCAGGTAATGAGAATCCTTGCACAGCAAACAGAGGTGCTGGTCTAGGGAAGGGGCAGAGCATTTCAAACTAGAGGAGTGGGATGAACAGATTTGCCTTGTGAAAAGATCACTTGGCCTTCAGAGCAGATAAAAGATGTGGTGCAAAGTAAGGAGGTGGTTACATGAATATGGATACATCAAGAAATCATTCAAGCCAGAGAAAATGGTTGGTGGATACTGAGGGTGACCCCAGAGAGGAAAAGTGGATAGATTCAAAAACCTTGAGAAAACAAATCAAGAGGGCCTGGTAATTGCTTGAATGGGACTGGGGAACGAGAGAGGGATTGGTGTCAAGGATAACTCCATGGTTCTAAACCCTGATCTGTATTAAAAATACCTGGTTCAAAATAGCCTTCAGTTTACTTCAGTCACTCAGTTGTGTCCAACTCTTTGAGACCCCATGGACTGCAGAACTCAGGCTTCCCTGTCCATCACCAACTCCCGGAGCATGCTCAGACTCATGTCCATCAAGTCAGTGATGTCATCCAAACATCTCATCCTCTGTCATCCCCTTCTCCTCCTGCCTTCAATCTTTCCCAGCATCAGGGTCTTTTCCAATGAGTCAATACTTTGCATCAGGAAGCCAAAGTATTAGTTTCAGCTTCAGCATCAGTCCTTCTAATGAATATTCAAGACTGATTTCCTTTAGAATTAACTGGCTGGATGTCCAAGGGACTCTCAAGAGTCTTCTCCAACAGCACAGTTCAAAAGCATCAGTTCTTTGGCCCTCAGCTTTCTTTATTGTCCAGCTCTCACATCCATACATGACCACTGGAAAAACCATAGCCTTGGCTAGACGGACCTTTGTTGGCAAAGTAATGTCTCTGCTTTTTGATATGCATCTAGGTTGGTCATAACTTTTCNGACCCAATCAAAAAATGGGCCAAAGAACTAAATAGACATTTCTCCAAAGAAGACATACGGATGGCTAACAAACACATGAAAAGATGCTCAACGTCACTCATTATCAGAGAAATGCAAATCAAGACCACAATGAGATACCACTTCACACCAGTCAGAACGGCTGCGATCCAAAAGTCTGCAAGCAATAAATGCTGGAGAGGGTGTGGAGAAAAGGGAACCCTTTTACACTGTTGGTGGGAATGCAAACTAGTACAGCCACTATGGAGAACAGTGTGGAGATTCCTTAAGAAATTGCAAATAGAACTGCCTTATGACCCAGCAATCCCATTGCTGGGCATACACACCGAGGAAACCAGAATAGAAAGAGACACATGTACTCCTCTTTCACTTTCATCAAGAGGATCTTTAGTTCTTCTTCACTTTCTGCCATACGGGTGGTGTCATCTGCATATCTGAGGTTATTGTTAGTTCTCCTGGCAATGTTGATTCCAGCTTGTGCTTCATCCAGCCCATCATTCTGCATGATGTATTCTGCATATAAGCTAAATAAGCAGGATGACAATATACAGCCTTGACGAACTCCTTTCCCTATTTGGAACCAGTCCATTGTTCCATGTCCAGTTCTAACTGTTCCTTCTTGACCTGCATACAGATTTCTCAGGAGGCAGGTCAGGTGGTTTGGTATTCACATCTCTTGAAGAATTTTCCATAGTTTGTTGTGATACACACAGTCAAAGGCTTTGGCATAGTCAATAAAGCAGAAGTAGATTTTTTTTTTGAATGCTCTTGCTTTTTCTATAATCCAACAGATGTTGGCAGTTTGGTATCTGGTTCCTCTGCCTTTTCTAAATCCAGCTTGACCATCTGGAAGTTCATGGTTCATGTACTGCTGAAGCCTGGCTTGGAGAATTTTGAGCACTCCTCTACTAGTCTCAGATGAGTGCAATTGTGCAATAGTTTGAGCATTCTTTGGCATTGCCTTTCTTTGGGATTGGAATGAAAACTGACCTTTTTCAGTCCTGTGGCCACTGCTGAGTCTTCCAAATTTGCTGGCATACTGAGTCAGCACTTAATAGCATTATCTATTAGGAAGATCCTTAACTTACTTCTCCTATGGACAAACTGAATCTATAGCTACATATGGAGCAATTCCCTCTGAAAATAATCTTATCAGCAGAGCAACCCCTTCACATTGGGCAAACAAGAGGAAAAGGACAACAAATCAAGTAGAAACAGTAGAGATTCAATCTCGTCACAGGCAAGTACAGCAACGTATGTTGAAGATTGAACTAAAAACCCAGAGCTTGGAATGAAAGATTCATACCCCATATAAGGCACTCCAACTTTTAGGATCAGCATTTGATAGGCAAGCCTCCAAAACATCTGGCTTTGAAGACCAATGGGGCTCACACCCAAGAGACCTGAGGAGCTATGGCAAACTGAGTAACTTCTCCTAAAGGGCTCCCGCAAAGGCTGGTACAATTACTTTGGAAAACTGCTAGTATCTACTAAAGCTAGGCATAAGCATAGTCTAAGATCCAGAAATTCTACTTANTTTTTCTATAATCCAACAGATGTTGGCAGTTTGGTATCTGGTTCCTCTGCCTTTTCTAAATCCAGCTTGACCATCTGGAAGTTCATGGTTCATGTACTGCTGAAGCCTGGCTTGGAGAATTTTGAGCACTCCTCTACTAGTCTCAGATGAGTGCAATTGTGCAATAGTTTGAGCATTCTTTGGCATTGCCTTTCTTTGGGATTGGAATGAAAACTGACCTTTTTCAGTCCTGTGGCCACTGCTGAGTCTTCCAAATTTGCTGGCATACTGAGTCAGCACTTAATAGCATTATCTATTAGGAAGATCCTTAACTTACTTCTCCTATGGACAAACTGAATCTATAGCTACATATGGAGCAATTCCCTCTGAAAATAATCTTATCAGCAGAGCAACCCCTTCACATTGGGCAAACAAGAGGAAAAGGACAACAAATCAAGTAGAAACAGTAGAGATTCAATCTCGTCACAGGCAAGTACAGCAACGTATGTTGAAGATTGAACTAAAAACCCAGAGCTTGGAATGAAAGATTCATACCCCATATAAGGCACTCCAACTTTTAGGATCAGCATTTGATAGGCAAGCCTCCAAAACATCTGGCTTTGAAGACCAATGGGGCTCACACCCAAGAGACCTGAGGAGCTATGGCAAACTGAGTAACTTCTCCTAAAGGGCTCCCGCAAAGGCTGGTACAATTACTTTGGAAAACTGCTAGTATCTACTAAAGCTAGGCATAAGCATAGTCTAAGATCCAGAAATTCTACTTATAGGTATATATCCAACAGAAATATACAGATATGTTCACCAAATGTACACTATTCATTAAAATGTTCCTAGAAGCACTATTCATAATAGGCCCAAACTTAAAAAGTATACAAATGCTCATCAAGAGTAAAATGAGTAAATACGTTGTATTACATTAATTCCCATGAAGGAAAGTGCTGTGCTTAGTCACTCAATCATGTCTGACTCTTTGCAACCCCATGGACTGTAGCCCACCAGCCATCTCCACCCATGGGAATTCTCCAGGCAAGAATACTGGAGTGGGTTTCCATGCCCTCCTCCTCCAAGAGATCTTCCCAACCCAGGGATGGGACCCATGTCTCCCTCATTGCAGGTGGATTTTTTACCATCTGAGCCACCAGGGAAGCTTGGGGAATATATTAATTCCCACAAAGGAATAACATATGGCAATGAGAATTAATGATTTACAACTACATGCAACAAGAAGGATGTATCTCAATATGATAATAAGCAAAGGAAGCCAGATCAAAAGTCTAACTAGTATGATTTCATCTCTCTATACGAAGTACAAAACCATGTAGAACTAATCCATGCTGCTGGAAGTCAAGGTAGTCATCACTTTGAAGGTGTTAATGTTGCTGAGGAAGGAAGTGAATACAAAATGGAACAATGGTGTTCTATGTCTAGCTCAGCACTGGTTACACAGCCAGCTGTATATATAAATTCATCAAGCTGTACATTTATAATGTGCTCTGAGTTGTATATCTATTTCAATTAATGCTTTTAAAGGTAATGTGATCAACACAGAATTTTTGAGAAGTATCATAAAAAGAAGGAAAATTAAAGTTCCCTCACATCCACCACCAGAGATTTGCATCTTAGAGTACACTACCCTAGATTTTTAAAAATGTAACTATATATTTAGAAAAGCCTGATTATTGTACACGATTTATAACTTGCTTCTCCACTTAATACATCATGCACATTTTTCTCTACATTAAATATTTATCTTTAATATTAATCCTAATGACAGCAAAATATTCCCCCTACAGAGATAATTTAGCCAAACTGGAGTCTCATTCCTGAGAAATGAGGACAAGAGTGTGACCAGGGAATCTAAAGTACCCCTAAGGCCTTTGTAGCCATTTCTTGAAAACACTTTCAAATTCTAGGGAATTAAGGATCACTGGAACCATTTCATTTCCCCTGGAACCTATGGATGGTGGTACGACAGTGTTTTTTTCACTTTTTTTTTTTTAACTACATTAAACATGCCTAGAAAGGATTTTTTTAATTTGTGGCTTCATGCATATCCATGGTTATTTCCTTAGGACAAATTCTAGGAAGCAGAGTTCCCAAGTCCATTTTTGATTAGTTCAGTTCAGTTCAGTTGCTAGGTCGTGTCTGACACTTTGCGACCCCATGAACTGCAGCACGCCAGGCCTCCCTGTCCATCACCAACTCCCAGAGTTCACTCAAACTCATGTCCATCGAGTCGGTGATGCCATCTAGCCATCTCATCCTCTGTCGTCCCCTTCTCCTCCTACCCCAAATCCCTCCCAGCATCACAGTCTTTTCCAATGCTTCAACTCTTCATATTAGGTGGCCAAAGCACTGGAGTTTCAGCTTTAGCATCATTCCTTCCAAAGAACACCCAGGACTGATCTCCTTTAGAATGGACTGGTTGGATCTCCTTGCAGTCCAAGGGACTCTCAAGAGTCTTCTCCAACA
>SJYX01016284.1:9284-44501 GCA_006410675.1 Oreotragus oreotragus
TGTGTAGAGCGGACTTATGGACTCTGAGGGAGAAGGAGAGGGAGAGGGAGAGGGAGGGATGATTTGGGAGAATAGCATTGAAATATGTATACTATCATGTAAGAAATGAATTGCCAGTCTATGTTCAATGCAGGATACAGGATGCTTGGGGCTGGTGTATGGGGATGATCTGGAGGGAAGATGTGGGGTGGGAGGTGGGAGGGGGGTTCATGTTTGGGAGTTTGTGTAAAAAAAAAAAAAGAGTTTATTTTTGGTATGTTTAAAATAATGAGTTATGTTGTTTTAGAACTTAATTTCTGTTGGAGATTGTGGCTTAAAATACAAATTCTGTCTGTGACCATTTGCTTTTCACATCACAAACTAATTTTTACACCATGGTTACAACTTCAATGGCAGTTTGGAGATGAGTGTGCCCCTACATATTTTTTCCTACTAATCTTTTTGCACATGACTTTTTTTTTTGCGATACTTTCATTAACCGGAGGCATGATTTCAGTAAAGCTCAATAAAAATGTTAATGTGCCACCTGGTTCAAAGTTGCTATTGTTTTTCAAAGTTTAGTTTGTGGTTTCAAATTGACTCTCTCTAAGGGTAAGTCAAAGGATTGTCAATTTGAAGGATAAGTCAATTCAAATTGACTCTCTAAGGATTCAAATCAAAGAGCTGGAAGGGACTTTATAGTGTCATTGGTTTCATTATTGCCTTAGACCTGTACAACCCAAACTTACCTAAATTGACAGTTTCATTTGAATCTCTTCTGAAGACAGAGTGACCACAGCCTTACCTGGGCTGAAGTACTTAATTGCTTATACAATGGATATGATGTTCTTTCTTAAGAGTGTGAACACTGCTTCACCCCTTTGTTGATAATTAAACCAAATTCCTTTTCAGTTTTTGGCAGGCGTTTACTGGTCACTATCCTTCATGAACTTGAAAGCATTTATATAATCCTTTGGTCTACTCTTTGCAAGATTAAAAAATAGAGGGAAAAAAAAAACAGAGACAGTTGTACACATTTCTTATAGAACCTGTTTTCCTATTTATTTTCTCAGATTTCTTTTAGTATCTTCATAATTTTAGATGCTGAAAGAAAATCTGAAGGTATTTATCTTAAAGTCAAGAAGAGGAGGCTTCTTCCTTCCAGTTCATTTAAAAAGTCTGTCAAGCATACAGTTCATTCAGAGCCAACACTCTAGATGTTAAAAGAACAGTGTTGAACAAGAGAGAGCCTCTAACCTGTCGAGGGCAAACTGTCCCATTGGGGCAGCAGAGGAAGCAGGCAATGTAGTGAGACGGGAATGCTAAGTGGGTTCGTGGGGGCATACAAAAAGGGATATCCAGTAATGGCCTTAGGCTATTAAAGCAGTGAGGCACCTATGTTGACTTGATGCCATATTTAAGAATTTTGTACATTCTTCATGTAATTTAGAAATGGCTCAAAATAGAGGAGAACTGCAACTTTAGTGGTATGTGCAGTTAAACAGAGAAACAAGCAAAACCTTGATCTGTGCTGTGGCAGTCTCCATAAATAGCCTTTTGAAGAAATGTACTTCAGTTTTCTGATTACTCACCCAACTCTACATAAACCTTTGGGAGACAGGAAAAATACATCAGGTCTTATTCTAGTACAAATGCAAATATAATCCCTAAAATAAAAAGTTTTAAGGTAGGAGAGATAATCAAATTTCAGAACATAATATACTTTTCCAATATTTACTCTTGACAAAAGCATGTATTTGGTTTTCTTTTTACCCCATGATTCCTCAACTTGTAGATGATTATATATATGTACACACACACATACTTATTTTGTTAATGGTGTTGACTGCCGAATAATCACTGTATGTTCAGCTTTTCACCTTGTGAATACAGTCTTTAATTTAGTCCATTCTATTGTTTTATTGAACAGAAAACCAGTTTTTTAGCCCTTAAGTGATAAATTTTTATTATGGCAATATGTATGTGTGTCCATACATTCAAATTTTCGCAAGATAGACCTGACTTTCACTTGTGTTTCTAGCATAATTAAATAGCTCCTCTTTTCATGCTTATACATATCCTAGATTGAATGATAAATTATGTGGTTGCCTTCCATATGGGGAATTTGAAGCCAGCTTAACTTATGAGAGGATAAGGAAATAGCATAAAGCAATAATATGAGCATTCAAAGCTACCTTTTGGAATTGTAAAAATCACACATCTCTTTCTTTTTCCTAAATAGATCTGATGTTTTTTCTTGGCTTGGGACTTAATTTCTGATTGTATTTAAGTGATGTGGGAGGGAGATGAGGGTGGTATTGAGGGTCTGGGTTTCTGTAAGTAATACATATAAAAGATAATCTATAAACATATTATCTGGTTCTATTTGAACAAAATAATTTAGGATGACAACATCCAACAAATTGTTTATGAAATTTATTTTTCTTGCTAACTAAATTTATTTGTGTTTCTGTATTATTAATACTATGCTTTTCTGAATTGCCTATACATAACTTCACCCTCTGTCAAAATATCAACACAGATTTCTAATGTAATATAATAATTGCACTATTTTAATTTTTAAAACACAAAGATTTTGTAGATACTGCTTATTTCTCAAAGTTACTGTCATATCTGGAAAAGGCCTAAAATTTCTTTTGTTTTAGGTATACATGAAGTTTAAAAAAATTAATTTATTGTTTATTGAAGGATAATTATTTTACAGAATTTTGTTTTCTGTCAAACCTCAACATGAATCTCCATAGGTATATACATATATCCCCTTCCTCCGGAACCCCCTTCCCATCTACATTGTTTTAATTATGTTTGTGTGTGCTCAGTTGCTTAGCTGTGTGATACATGTTTATGTATAATATATAGGCTTATGTGTGTGTGTGTGTGTGTGTGTGTATGTTTAGTTTTAAGTCATGTCCAACTCTTTGCAACCCTGTGTACTATAGCCCTCCAGGCTCCTCTGTTTATGGTATTTCCCCGGCAAGAATACTGGAGTAGGCTGCCATTTCCTTCTCCAGGGGATCTTCCTCACTCAGAGACTGATCTTATGCCTCTGCATTGGCAGGCAGATTCTTTACCACTGAGCCACCAGGGAATCCCATAGGTTTACTTTAGTGGCAGAAATTAGAAAGTTCAACTGGAGATGAATTATGGTGGTAAAGTTGTTTGGGTTGGGGAAAGGAAGGAATTATATGGGCAAAGTCAATGGTACCACATGTTTTTATCTATTTAAAGAAGTAGAATGATTGCAGGAATGCCCATGAAAACCTTGTACATTAGTTTGCTAGGGCTGCCATAACAAAATACCATGGACTGGGTGACTTAAACAGCAGAGATTTATCTTTTGACAGTTCTGGAGGATAAAAGTCCAAGTTCAAGGTGGCAGCATGATTATTTCTTCTGAGTCCTCTTTCCTTGGCTTGTAGGTGGCCATATTCTTGCCAAATCTTTGCATGGTCTTTCCTCTGGGCATGTGCACTTCTGGTATTACTTTGTGTCCCAATTTTCTCTTTTTGTAAGGATACCAGTCAGATTAGGTTAGGGGAAATAATCCCTTCTAACTTGATTACCTCTTTAAAGACTCTATATACAGTCACATTTGCAGTAACAAGACTTAGGGCTTCAACATAATGACTTTTGAAGGAACACAATTTAGCATATAACACCATTAAGGAGGAATTTCATTTGCCAGAATGAGTGAAGTCAAATCTGTAGCACCAAAATTTGAAGGCGGCCATGAGACAAGGTATGAGCTAGTCCATGATAATTCAGGGAAGTTATTTTATAGTTTAGATGACATATATTATTGGAAGAAAAATTTCTTTCATTGCATATGATTTAGAAAGATCTAGTGCCCATGAAGAATTATTTAACCTGAATATAGGAATAGCTTACATTTCACTAGTTTCTATTTGGTATGTTTTATACTTTCCCAAGAAAAGTATAAAGTATAAAGGTGCTAAGACCCAGAATAATCCTACTGAAGTCCCTGTAAACCAATAATAATAATAATAGTACATAAAAAAGTTAGTCCTAATGAAATTGAACTCACATGTGAAAAATGTTAATTATTCATTTAGGTCTTATTACTTTCAAGTCTTATTATGGGAGAAGGAACATATTAAGTTTCAGTTTATTTATTTTAATGATACATGTTCTTGATTGAGATGAAGAGCACAGAGATTAAGTGTGCTGTTAAATGAATAAACTCTGAAGCCAAAATGCCTAGGTTCAAAATCCAGCTGTGCCATTTACTAGCTGTATGGCCTTGAGCTGATTACTTAATTCTCCCTGTGCATCAGTTACCTCCAGTATAAATTGGGGAAAAACAAAAGTACTCACTTCAAAGAGCTACTGTGAAGACTGAATAACTTAATGTGTGAAATACGTGGAATAGTGTTTTCAAGATATGTTTTTGAAGATGTGTTCCTTCTCCCATACCCTAACCCTGAAGTCCAATAGCGGAGGACTGATCAGATGTATGAAATGATTGGATCACTTAGAGAAATGTTATTGAGAGATATCTTGAAATTATTAGATCATTAGAGCAGAAATTAATATTGCATATCATCTATTTAAAATTCTTGGATTTTCCCATGTGAAGAATGTGAAATCCATGAAAGCAGAGCTTATTAACAGTTTAAGCTCGGGAGGCAGACAAGTCTGGGTTTGAATCAGTGACCACTTTCTAAAAATGTAATTTTGGGTAAATTACTTAACCTCTCTAAAACTTGGCTCCTTCAGGTAACAAAATGAAGAGCATAACATTATCTCCTTCATAGAATTGCTGTGTGTTTCAAATGGAATAATAATGGTAAAGCATTTAGCACAGTATCCAATCCTTGTTCTTTATCAAGTGAAGAAAGTTCCATCCTATTCCTAGTTTCTTGAGAGTTTTTATCATGTTGTTATTATTGTTCAGTTGCCAAGTCATGTCCAACTCTTTGTGATCCCATGGACTGCAGAATGCCAGGCTTCCCTTCACCATCTCCTGTTTGCCCAAGTACATGTACATTAAATCAGTGATGCCATTCAACCTGCCAAGCAGGAGATGCATGTTCAACTCCTGGAATGGGACGATCTTCTGTAGAAGTATTCTTGCCTGGAAAACCCATGCACAGAGAAGCCTGGTGGGTTACAATCCATGAGGTTGCAGAGCTGGATATGACTTGAGTGACTGAGCGCTCATGCACACACATGTACTCTATCTTCCCAGAATCAGGAGTCTGTCAAATGTCTTAGTTTTAGATAGATTTTTTTTGAATATTGGTTTGTGCTAATTATTTTATGATGTTTTATTATTCCTTATTTTATTAGTAAATCATCTGGAAGTGTATTTTAAAATATCACAACATGTAGTGTTTTTCATTTTGAAGTTGATTTCTGCTGTATTTTGCTAGAGAATATGATTTTTATGATGTCAATCTTTGTTAGGAAGCTTCAGACGTATTTTATATAAACTCAGTGAAGAAAATATATATTTCCACATTTGGGGTGAAACATTCAATATGATTTATTAGATCAACTTTGTTTTCAAATCTCTCTATATATTTTCTAATTTTTTTATCTGCTTAATCTACTGTTTACTGAGAGAGATATATAGAATTCATCTAGTAATGGATAATTTGTTAATTTCTTCTCACACTTATGTTATTAAAAAATTTAAGTTATTCCACTAGCTGCGTATAAATTAGAAATTATTATACTTTACTTTCAAATTTAATATTGTTTTATAGTGATCATATTTATCTTTAATAATATTTTTTGACTTTATTTACTTTATCTGATTTTAATACAGTTTTTCCAGCTTTCTTTTGTTTTATATTTGCCTATTATATCTTTTCCATTCTTTTAGCTCTCCATATTTTATTTCTTTATGATATATGGATCCTATAAGCAAAAGTAACATGATCTTAAATTTTTTTAGATTTAGTATGGTGAATTTTGTTTTTAATGAAGCATTACTTTTTGCTTATAATGAATGATCACTGATATCTTTTGATTGGTTGTATCATTTTATTATGGGCTGCCTATTTGCCTCCGCTTTTGTTTCTCCCTAATACCTTTCTTGATGGAGAAGGCAATGGCACCCCACTCCAGTACTCTTGCCTGGAAAATCCCATGAGCGGAGGAGCCTGGTCAGCTGCAGTCCATGGGGTCGTGAAGTCAGACATGACTGAGTGACTTCACTTTCACTTTTCACTTTCATGCATTGAAGAAGGAAATGGCAACCCACTCCAGTGTTCTTGCCTGGNACCTTTCTTGATGGAGAAGGCAATGGCACCCCACTCCAGTACTCTTGCCTGGAAAATCCCATGAGCGGAGGAGCCTGGTCAGCTGCAGTCCATGGGGTCGTGAAGTCAGACATGACTGAGTGACTTCACTTTCACTTTTCACTTTCATGCATTGAAGAAGGAAATGGCAACCCACTCCAGTGTTCTTGCCTGGAGAATCCCAGGGACGGGGGAGCCTGGTGGGCTGCCGTCTCTGGAGTCGGACATGACTGAAGTGACTTAGCAGCAGCAGCAGCAATGCCTTTCTTGATACTCTATTGTTATTTTTTCATTTGGCTTAATTTTTTTCCCATACCGAAGTTTAAATTTTTTATTTATTAAATTTAACAGATTTTAGAATTGTACCTCCCTGCTGGCTTAGACAGTGAAGCATCTGCCTGCAATCCTGGGTTGGGAAGATCTCCTAGAGAAGGGAATGGCTATCCATTTCAGTATTCTTACCTGGAGAATTTCAAGACAGAGGAGCCTGGTGGGCTACAGTCCATGGGATCTCAAAAAGTCAGACATAACTGAGCAACTAACACTTTTTTTGAATCCATAGTTGCTATTTGTCATTCTCATGATGTTATTCAGCATTTCTGGAAAATACTTGGCTTCTATTTCATTTATTTACTTTATGTGATTCTTCCCAATTTCTTCTGTTATTTACTTTGAAACCCTTAGACATGTGTCATCTTAACGTCTCATTTTATTTACCATAGTTTTCTTTTTCTACATTTTGGATAGTTTCTTTGAATATTTCTTTCAGTTCACCAGTCCTTTCCTTAGACTTTTGCTTACTTCTTTCAGACAAATTTTTATTTAATAAACTATTTAAATTTTATTCTCTACCTAAGATTTTTCAGACAACAGAGGTGTTATAAATTCAGCTTTAGAACCACCAGGGTTACTTTGTGGTTATGAATTTTCAGGAGAGATTCACCTTTCCTTCTGACACCTCCTACCTTATCTTCATCTATGTCCTGGCTTAAGACAAGTGAATTTCTTTGGTACCTCATTATGGGCAACAGGTTTTAATTCTTTTTCACCTGTATACTACTGATATGGAAACCTTGTTGGATTTCCTCCTTTAAGCAGTTATCATCTGTGCATCACATGCTTGTTAGTCTTTAGAGAAAACTCGGGTGTCCCGGTTTGGGCAGAAATTCTCAGAAAGAAAAACTGTATGACTTGTCTCCCAGGATTCCTGGGCAGCTGTATGGGGGCTCTACAAATCCTTTTGCTCCTTAGTTTTTATCTCAGCAGTACATTTAAAAATTAAAACTATACATCTATGTTTGTCACTTCATTTGATTTATGCAGAGAGTAGTTCAGAGTATCTGACAGTGGTAGAAATGAAAATTTTAGACCAAGCCTCTTATATCTGTAATTTACCTTCCTACAAAATCAGCATTCCTTTTTAGCTTCTTTGTTAGTAGGTGGCTCTGTTATAAACTGGTATTACCATACCCCTCTGCAATGAGTCAGCTAGTTGGGGGTTAAAAGGAACATTATAATTCCATCTGCTTGTCACCTAGGTTTTAAAGCAGATAGTTCCATCTCCTGACTTGAAAAAAGCTGTTTCTATATTTTACAGGCAGAGTGTTAGCTGTGGTAGCATTCTATTCCTGTATTTTTTTTTCCTTACATTTTTAAAGCATTGTCTATATTTTGGCTGGGGAGGTAATCGGATCTCCCTTAATATCAGATCTGGCTTGTGGTGTCTCATTGTTATTGATCTAACTTATCATTGTTTTGAGTACCAAGAATTTATTTTGTACCAAAGCAGACACAACATAAAAATTTATCAAACATAGGATGACAGCCTATAATGTTTCACCAAGTTCTGAGTTTTGCCTCCAACAGGAAATTGTCTGTTCCATCAGTTCAGTTCAGTCGTTCAGTCGTGTCCGACTCTTTGCGACCCCATGAATTGCAGCATGCTAGGCCTCCCTGTCCATCACCAACTCCCAGAGTTCACCCAAACTCATGTCCATCAAGTTGGTGATGCCATCTAGCCATCTCATCCTCTATTGTCCCCTTCTCCTCCTGCCCCCATTCCCTCCCAGCATCAGAGTCTTTTCCAGTGAGTCAACTCTTCACATGAGGTGGCCAAAGTACTGGAGTTTCAGCTTTAGCATCATTCTTTCCAAAGAAATCCCAGGGCTGATCTCCTTCAGAATGGACTGGTTGGATCTCTTTGCAGTCCAAGGGGTTCTCAAGAGTCTTCTCCAACACCATAGTTCAAAAGCATCAATTTGTCGGCGCTCAGCTTTCTTCACAGCCCAACTCTCACATCCATACATGACCACAGGAAAAACTATAGCCTTGACTAGACGGACCTTAGTCGACAAAGTAACGTCTCTGCTTTTGAATATGCTCTCTAGGTTGGTCATAACTTTCCTTCCACGGAGTAAGCGTCTTTTAATTTCGTGGCTGCAATCACCATCTGTAGTGATTTTGGAGCGCTTCCTGACCTGTATACAGGTTTCGTTAATATCACCCTCTTTGCTAGTGCTGAAATGTTATCAATTTGGGATTTATTCAGCTCATCTGAGGGAAAGAATAGCAACCCAGTTTTCTGGGAGGTGTTCACATTTAAGAAAGTTAAGATTAGACAGTGATGAAAAATGAAGTTATTTCTTGTCAGTGTTCCCAAGACCTCAAGTGGAGCACAAGAGATCACTTGATATTTTCTAGTTCGATGACTCCTGCCTGGGGCCCTAGAAATCCTGTACACTGTGTTGGGGTGGTGAGGGGCCCTCTGCTGATGTCACCAATCTTGTGGTGGCCTGTGGGGCTGAGGGCAGTAGTACCTTCTTCCTAGAAATATCACTTTTGCATCAGTTTATTTGCCTAATTATGTTATGATTTGATTCTTGATATCTTGTTTACCAAAGGATTTCTTTGAAATTTTGGAGACTGTTTCAGGTGAGATGAGATAGTGTTAGACCTAGGCACTGTGTACAAGAGAAAGAGTCTATTATTAAAAAATATTCCTATCCATAAAGAGTCACAGATGAGATTCCTTCAGATCAGTTAGAAATTCTTTTGCTTTTTAGTTTCAGCTTTTACTTGTGTGTCTGTGTTTATGGCCACATGTAATTTTCTAACTGAAAATGGAAGGTAGGAAGGAAGGGAAGAAGAAAAGAAAATGTTTTCTTAAAATTTTCAGTTATTCTTGTTTAATTGCCAAATATATATAGGTTATTTAAAAATAAGTCACATAAAAGCTTCTGTAGAAATCATTTATTGTTAGCTTGAAATATTTTCTATGCTACCCACTTACACAAAATAAAACAACCGTCCTGTTTGTCATTTCATGATTAGATGGTAAAACCATGGAGAAAAGAAAATCATGTTTTTCTGTTTTCTTTTCTCTCTTCTTTATTTTTCTACTCATTTCTCCTTTTCTTTTCTTATATATCTTAAAACTGGAGGACTTAGCAATTAGAAAGTCTTCAGTTTAGCCTCGATTCAAGTTCCAGCTCCAGTGCTTCATCCTCTGGTTGTACTGTCTGTGGCATAATTCTTGCCAAATACTGTACTACATGATAAGTACACGTTGCCTGTAGTCAACACCTGGGTGGGTGTACTCAGTCGCTTTAGTCTTGTCCAACTCTTTGTTACCCTATGGTCTCTAGCCCGCCAGGCTCCTGTGTCTCTGGGATTCTCCAAGCAAGGTTGCTGGAGTCAGTTGCCATGCCCGCCTTCAGGAGTTCTTCCTGACCTGGGGATTGAACCTTCATCTCCTGTATCTCCTGAATTTGCAGGTGGATTCTTTTACCACTGAGTCACCTGGGAAGCCCCATAGTCAGCAACTTAGAGAAAGTTAATTAGTAGATGAATTCCTTATTCAAAATAAATGCCTTAGCATTAGCTAATTAATAAAATGTTTTTGGTGAAATTGAAATGAATGATATTTAGGTTATAGGGTTGGTTGGAAGGGTGATACAGGACTCATTACCTTGGCCTGAACAAATACTAGTATATAAGAGAAGACACCCTTTAACCCAGAAGTATATGTCAATGGAACAGAATCCAGGTTTGTGCTGTGGTGGACCTGCAGACCTCCTTGCCCTAGAGATGGGGATCAGACTACAGGATCCAACTTTAGGTCCCCTTTGGTGTAAGCATTCCAAAGAAGGGGCTGCTGGCTGTTTTTTAGGTCAGAGAGAAGAACTCTGCAGCTTCACAGTGGTCACAGCTGCTTTCTAATAAATGTCTTTGCATTTGGCAAAAGGTGGTCTGGGATATCTTTTATTGAAAAAGACCCATTGGAAGTGAGGGATGAGGCCGGGACTCTTGCCTCCCTTTCCACCTTTAAATATGAGAGGTTTCCAGTATTTACCAAAAAGAACTTAACATTTGTTAAAGAGCTAAGCTGACTGGTTTCCAGCACTTTAGTTTTACAGTTATGTACATTCCTGTCTGCTTCCCTAGGTAGCAGTAACACTGAGAGCCAGACTCCAGACTACACTGTGAGCAGCTAGAATTTGGGTCCTGCTCTGACACAGCAAATAGTAAGTCTTCAAAAAATCCAGTGGAGTCCTTTGAACTCCGTAAGTGATGGTAATAACTTTTCTCTTAAAAAAAAAATTGAAAAAAAAGGGAAAGCATCAGTGTGCATTATTCTTCTTCCTTTTCAAGGTCACATCCCCATTGGGTATATCTGCCTGTGTTTTCAGTCTTTTCTTGACCTACCAGCACTGTCTTCAGACTAAGGAATAATTATACAGTCATATTCACATGCCAGATATTAACAGATTTGGTTTTTATGAAACAAAAGACCAGTATTTGCAAATCACATGTGATTCATTGTTCCTTGGAAATTAGCTAGAAATTATTAATGTATTATAGCCAATACAGCCAGTGTTTATGTGTGTTTCATTCATATGTTGCCATATTATTAATTTTTCTGGGTAGTCATTCTCTTCAGCTGCCACATATTCTTTCCCTGATATCTTGCTGTGCTTTGTAACAAATATGTAAAAAAAGCCTTTGTTCTGAAAAAAAGCCACTCATTGAAATGGAGTCTGAATTCAAATGTTAAGTTATTCAGCTCAGTAAGAGCAATGTGACATCACACTTTTGTTAAATATCTTAGGGGAAAAAAAAGAGAGGGAGAGAGAGAGGCCAACATTTACTGCCTTCAGTGCTGAATGAACCATTATTTCCTTTGTCTAAATTCTCTCTCTTCCCACCTCTGATCAAGGCAAAGAAGCATTTACCAACATATTAAGCTTATATAAAAATGGGACTGAATAATCCATTAGTATGTTAGTGTGTTAGTTGCCTAGTCGTGTCCGACTCTTTGACCCCATGGACTCTAGCCTGCCAGGCTTCTCTGTCCATGGGATTTTCCACGCAAGAATACTGGAGTGGTTTGCCATTTCCTTCCCCAGGGAATCTTCCCATCCCAGAAATTGAATCCAGGTCTCCTGCATTGCATGCAGATTCTTTACTCTCTGAGCCACCTCTGTCTGGAGGATAAACCACTGACCATTTCACCATGGAGTGGTGTCTTTTATAGAGATTTCCCTCTTTTTCAATGTGCTTTTCCTGGAACACTTTTGAGGTAGATGTTAACTTTATGCTTGAAAAGGATCCTGTGGATTTCTTGTATTTTTTATTATTGTAGTAAAAATGCATAACATAATACCATCTTAACCGTTTCTAAGTATGTGGCTTAATGATATTCAGCATATTCACATGGTTAGGCAATAGATCACTAGAACTTTTTCATCTTGTAAAATCAAAACTCTGTATCCACTGAACAACAACTTTCCATTTCCTTCTCCCAAGGCTCCCCGTTCTACTTTTGATCTCTGTGAATGTGACTTCTCTAGCTATCGCGTTTAAATGGAAACATATAGTATTTGTCTTTTGTGACTGGCTTATTTTACTAAGCATAAAGTCCTGAAGTTCATCCATATTGTAATGTGTCAGTATTTCCTTTGTTTTTAAGAGTGAATACTACCCCATTGCATACATACACCACATTTTATTTATCCATTCATCTGTCAATGACACTTGGGTTGTTTTACCTCTTAGCTGTTATGAATAGTGATGGTATGATTGTGAATATACTGGGGCTGCCATAACAAAATACCACAGACTGATATGGCTTAAAGAAACATGAATTTATTTTCTCATAGTTCTGGAGACTGGAAGTTTGTATACTCTATCCTGTTTTATTAGTGTATATATCTGATTTCTTGTATTTTTATTTATTGTTATAGCTATAAATTTTAGTACTTCTTTATATCTGAAAAGGAATGTAATTTACATGGGAATTAAAAAATTAGGTAGATAGATATTCTGAAAATTTATAGTAGTGTGTCCTAGTTTTAAAGTAGGTTTTTTCGTAAGATTGTAATATATACATTTGGAATTCTCTGGAGCGCCTTTTACTAGGTAATAAGTTCTAGTTTGTTTTATCAAAATGTATTTTTAGATTAATTTAATCAAACTTTATAACTGTTTTAGAATGCAGTTCTCACTTTTACCTAGTTATTCTTCATGTTAGTTGTTTCTAAACATTATGGAAAACATATTACAGGTTTGATAAATGAGATCTACCTGAAGTTTTAAAAATTTCTTTAGATAGTACTTTCATTTTTTAAAAAAAAAATTTAGATTCTATTTTATCTATGGCTTACATTCATTGCTTTCCTCTAGGTGGAAAAGAATTGTATGTACTCAAAATAGATATAAGCCAAGTTACATGGTAACTGGGTATGATTTGGCATTAGGCCCTTCTTCTTCTAGCCACCTAATATTAATAATGTATAATCAAAGAACTATCAAAATAAAAAAGGTTCAATAAATGTGGGATGAAGGGAGAAGACAAAAGATACTGCTCTTCTAAGAAATAATGTATACATTTTGGGAATACATATCCAAATTTTCTTTGTAATTTCTTAAAAAGAGAAAAAAAAATTTCCATGTCATAAACTGATATTAGTAAACTAGAAAGAAAGAGAATATTGGATGGAACCAGTGAAGTGCTGGTTTCATTATAAAATATCTTTTAAAATATGCCTTGTAATTATAACTACATTTAATGTTATCCTGGAGAAGGAAATGGTAACCCTCTCTAGTATTCTTGCTGGGAAATCCCATGGACCGAGGAGCCTGGTGGGCTACAGTCCATGGGGTTGCAAAGAATCGAACACAACTGAGTGACTAACACTTAATGTTATCAAATGTATGCACAACTAAGCCTATGGGTTAAAGCAGACCCCAATCACAACACTGACTTTTTAAACTTCTGTGTCTTTATTCAAGTTCTCTCTTGAAGAATTTGAGGATGATAGTAACATTGTAAGCTGAACACAGCAGAAATAGCACAGGCTTGTGGAATTGCATGGATTAGTGTTCAGGTCCTTGTCCTGTCTTTTACTGATCCTGGTACCTCAGACTAGTTACCTAATTTTCTTGGGCCTTCATTTCCTTATCTGCTTGCAACCTGGTAACAAACAGATTATTTTCTTAACATATTTACAAATGATAAGAATTAAAAATGAATAGTATTATGGTTGGTGCAAAAATCTAAAACTCGTATCTAGATATGGAGAGATGTTATACAAGCAGAGACTATGGTTAACCTTGTGTCTGTAGAATTTGTACAGTTTTTTAGATCCTTTAAAAAATACATTTGCTTATAGTAAGACATTTTGAAAAGTTGCTTTAATAATGTAGAGGCAAAAACAATTTGACTAAAGTTCCATTGTCTTGCTAGACCTCCCTTCCTTAATATGAAATAGAAAGCGAAGCTTTAGTTGCTCAGTTGTGTCTGACTCTTTGTGACCCCATGGACGGTAGCCCACCAGGTACCTCTGTCCATGGAATTTTACAGGCAAGAATACTGGAGTGGGTTGCCATTCCTTTCTCCAGGGGATCTTCCCAACCCAGTGATTGAACCTAGGTCTCTTACATTGCAGGCAGATTCTTTACCGCCTGATCAACCAGGGTGCCCCAATATATGAAGTGGAGTGTATCTTAATTATTTCCTCACCTCTGATGTAGTTTTACTAGCTGGGAAAATTTCATGATCATTTGGGTCTGGATGTATTGCAGAGCTATGCAGATTTGGATCCAGTGCTGAGGATTACGCTTTACTATGGAGGTGAAGTCAGGTGACTGTTTCTTTGTGGCTCAGACAGATTTTGAGCTCAAGAGGGCCTTAGGACATTTGCTCTGTTTTAGTGAGATCCTTTTTCTTTTCTTTTATTGGCTAGAGAGGGACAGTCATACCTAAAGAAATTCTGCATCATGACCCAAATCGGGGATTTTTGTGTTGGTTATCAGTCAATCATAAAAATAGATATTTGATAAAATAATATTGTCCAGTTAAACTGTAGCTTGCACAAATTTACCTCAGTATTTTTCTGCTAGAGGCAGAATCAAGTTAGGAACATTTCATTAGGGCTTGTTTTACAAGAAATACTTATTTTGATTTAATATGTCTTCATAAAAAAGTATATGAGGACAGAGGAGATGAATTCAAATACTCAGTTTACTTTTGATGGAAAGGAAGAGAATCATACCTTTTAAATTTTCTTTTCTTTATCATCTAAAATTTCATGTAAATATCAGTGATTACAAATTATAGTAGTTTGAGAATCTTCTAGATAGGCTATTGAATACACATAAGTCAATAATCTGTATTTATTATAGAGCAAGTCATTTTCAATATGGAGCTGATTTCTTGTCACTTGTGTTTATAACAAAGTATGTATATACATATCTGAAAAGAAAATGGAGTCTTTTCCCTGCTTAATCCTCTCAGGGCTAATTGTTTCAATATCTTTCAAGGAAATTATTAAGAAGAATAATGAGTAAAGTGTTTAGCTGCTAAGTGTTTCTGTAGATGTCAGTAATTTTATTTTTCTAGCTTAAGTGTTTTAAAAAGGGTAAATCAAAGTAAAATCTCATTTTCTACTTATTTATCTGTGGGTGGGATAATGGTCATTTCTTATTCATTTTTGCATCTCACTCTAAAATGAAGATCTGATAAATCATTTATTCATTTAGAGGAAGGGCATGCACTCTGGGTTGCTTTTTGGTCACACCAGTAGATTTCTGCTGATCTGTGCACACCCTTTTGCCCCTGTTCCCATTGTGAAACAATGGCTTTTGTGATGTGACCAACCAGGCTTGGGATACATTCTGCAACCACTGAACAAAATAAAGCCATTGGCCTAAATACGAACTGAACCTCTGACATTGACCCTTTTAGTATTTTAACTAATGTGGGAACTACTAGAAGCTTGAATTTTGAATTCTCCTGAACTGCATGATATGGCAGATAACACTATTTATATATCATTCTGATTAGAATGCCCCATTTGTGAAATAAAATATAAGAACAGAGCTTACTGTTAAATCAGTATTGGTGGCTTACTATCTTTTGAGATTAATACATTGTTTAATACTAATGATAATAGTTTTAGCATAGCTGACGTTATTGAGTGCTTCTCATAGGCCAGTTTTATGGGCTGAATTATGTCTCCTACACTCATTTCTGTCATATGTTGAAGTCCTAATGCTTAGCTCCCGGCGTGTCATTGTATTTGAGATTCTCTTTAAAGAGGCATTAAAGTTAAGTCTTTGAGGTGAGCCCTAATACACTATGACTGGTAAGAAATCATATTGTTAAAAGAGGAAATTGGGACACAGACCCAGAGGGGAGACCAGGTGACGACACAGAGAGAAGACGACTATCTACAAGTCAAGAAGAGAGAACTCAAAGAAACCAACCCTGCCAAAACCTTGATCTTTGGACTGTTAGCCTCTAGAACTGTGAGAAAAAAATCAATTTGTGTTATTTACACCACCCAGTCTGTGGAATTTTATTGTGGCAGCTTTAGCAAACAATACAGGCATTGTGCTAAGTGCTTTACATTCATTTTCTTTGTTACTTTTCATAGTAATGTATGTAATACACCTATGACTATTCCTACTTTTGCAAATGAAGGATCTTTGGATACAAAAGCTCTTCAAGTGGAAGTGAGTGGGGAAAGACAGGACAAGAATCATTGCAGTTGAATTCTGGCATTCAAAGACTCTGTAGCCATATTGCCTCCCTTCTGTCATGTCTCACGTGATAGAGGCAATAAAACTACCAGCTTCAGGGATGTGCTGTTACTGCTCTGATTTGGTTGCTCTCATTTGATACATGAGGAATTTGAGGCTTAAGAATGTCTTGTCTAAAAATACTCTACCATCATGTGATTGAGTCAGAATTCCATGTCAGATGTGTCTAACCCCATGGTTGTAAATCAACCATCTGACTATCCTACTTTTATTCCTTTTGTCTGGAGAAAAGAGATCATCTCTTAATTTATTTTTGGATCTTTAGAACCTGGGATAGTGCTTGAACAAAATTGAAATTAATGGAAGATGACCTTTGTTCTTGCTTTGCAGAACAGCATTCAAATGCAACTTCAAATGAAGCATTTGAAATTTTAATAATTATTCATTATTACTTATATGTGTAACTGAGTGAACTCCAGGATTTGGTGATGGACGGGGAGGCCTGGCTTGCTGCGATTCATGGGGTCGCAAAGAGTTGGACACGACTGAGCGACTGAACTGAACTGAACTGAACTGAAGGAAAAGAAAAAGATCCAAAAGGATATCACAAACAGCATAGTCACTTCATTCTGATAAAAGCAATAGTTTATGATACTGACCAACTATATTCATTTATTTATTTTTGTCTGTGCTGGGTCTTCTTTACTAAGTGCAGGCTTTCTCTAGTTGTGGTGAGTGGGGACTACCCTGGAGTTCTGGTGTGCAGGCTTCTCGTTGCGGTGGATTCTCTTGTTGCAGAGCACAGGCTCTAGAGCATGTGGGCTTCAGTAGTTGCAGACCGGGCCTGTGTGGGCTCAGTAGTTGTGGTTCCTGGGCCCTGGAGCACAGGGTCAGTAGCTGCGGTGCATGGGCTTATTTGCTTTGTGGCATGTGGGATCTTCCTGGACTAGGAGTCAAACGGTGTATCCTGCATTGGCAGGCAGATTCTCTACCCCTGAGTCACCAGGGAAGCCTCTATTTCGTATTTTAGTCATATTCTCAAAAGGATCCACAAAAAGGCAGTAATATTTTATTTTAGCTTAATCAGTAGAGGTTTTATGAAAATGATGGAATAAAATAAGAGTATGTGAGACAGCAAAAGAGACACAGATGTATAGAAGTCTTTTGGACTCTGTGGGAGAGGGACAGGGTGGGATGATTTGGGAGAATGGCATTGAAACATGTATAATATCATATATGAAACGAATCGCCAGTCCAGGTTCAACGCATGATACTGGATGCTTGGGGTTGGTGCACTGAGACGACCCAGAGGGATGGTACGTGGAGGGAGGAGGGAGGGGGGTTCAGGATGGGGAACACGTGTATACCTGTGGCAGATTCATGTTGATGTATGGCAAAACCAATACAATATTGTAAAGTAATTAACCTTCAATTAAAATAAATAAGTTTATATTTTAAAAAATCAAACAAAAAAAGCAACTGGAAAAAATTTTAATTTAACTGAAATGTGATGAGGGAAGAATTAAAATAACTTAAAAGCAATTCTGTTCTATCATTAAATGACTAATTTCAATTCAGCACATTTACACAGCATATCTTGTAAAAGTAAAATATTTTAAAAGCATTGTTGTATTTTTAAGCCTGTAATCATAAACAACAACAACAACAAAAATTCGTGGAAATTCCCAGCAGAAGGAGAGAAGTATAAATATGGATGGTAACATTTTATGGTGGTTCAGTTGCCCAGTTGTGTCTGACTCTTTGCGATCCTGTGGATTGCAGCACGCCAGGCCTCCTTGTCTCTCACCATCTCCCGAAATTTGCCCAAGTTAATAGCCATTGCATTGGTGCTGCCATTCAGCCATCTCATCCTCTGAAGCCCCCTTCCCCTTCTGCCCTCAATCTTTTTCAGCATCAGGGACGTTTCCAATGAGTCGGCTCTTAGCATCAGATGACCAAAATACTGGAGCTTCATCTTCATCAGTCCTTCCGCGTATTCCAAGGGAACATTTGGTTACCTGGAATTTGCATTTCTGTTAAATTTCACTCTTCAGAACCTGCCTGAAAACCACAAAGTTTGCAAATAAAAGCCTTGTGCTTCAAAAAGAGACTTCAAAAACAGAGTCCATGTGTTAAAATCCCTGTCCTCATAGAACAAGTACATCAGGTCCTTGGTGAGAGCATATTTCCTCCTAACACCTATAACAGAACTGTTTATTTGCTCTCCCTAGCTCACTACTTGTTAGAAAGAGCATATTAAAAAGGAATGCTTGTGGTATTACTAAACACAAATACATTGTTAGCTCTAAGAAACAGGATTTCAACATAGGAAGAGCTTTTTAAAAAAAGTAATAAAAAAAGAATCATAAGATGTCAAACATTAGAAAGACAGCAGTATAGAGAGTATGGCCTTTTTTTGACAGAGTCCGTCATGCAAAAATCTCCATCTGTTGTCTGTTGATTAGCTCTATATACCTAGGCAAACTATTTAAATTCTCTCTGTCTATGTTATCATATGTAAGGTGAAAATACTATAATCTAACTTGTGGATTGTAGGGATTAAGTGAAATGACTTGTGCAAAATGCTTGGTTAAATTTTGTTTCCTTCTGAAGCCCAAATGCACATCTTTTTGTACATAACTCATAACTTTTTGTGCATAACTCATAACTTTTTGTACATAACTCATAACTCAGCAGATCCTACAGTAGTTCATACTCATAATAATGACTGATGCTGGATTGTTATACAAATATTAAAGCTATGTACAATGTATTGCATACTTAAGAATGTATGCCAGTATGTAATTCATGCTAGAAAAACACATAAAAATGATTATTATTTAAGTCATTGCTGGAATGATCTACCTGTTCGAGTTTTCTCTTTGGCACCTGACACTAGCCTCTGGGGACTCATATGCACACTGTCCTCCTGTGAGGTCAGGAGGAGGTCATGACTGTACATGAACCTCATATCTGCCATATTTGGGCTAAAGCAATAGTGAGAACAGATTAGCATTGTGCCCACATCACATCTGCAGATAATGGTGATATTGTTAGTCACCAAAGTTGTCAGTCCAGGAGGAGGAGAAATAGTATAATTTTAGAATAGAAAGAATCTTATTGGTATCAGTTCAGTTCAGTTCAGTTCAGTTGCTCAGTCGTGTCCGACTCTTTGCGACCCCATGATTCACAGCACGCCAGGCCTCCCTGTCCATCACCAACTCCCGGAGTTCACTCAGACTCACGTCCATCGAGTCAGTGATGCCATCCAGCCATCTCATCCTCTGTCGTCCCCTTCTCCTCCTGCCCCTAATCCCTCCCAGCATCAAAGTCTTTTCCAGTGAGTCAACTCTTCGCATGAGGTGGCCAAAGTACTGAAGTTTCAGCTTCAGCATCATTCCCTCCAAAGAAATCCCAGTTATTCTGAACATTTTTATGTTCATGATTGATCAGTAAATGCAAAAGGACATGGTAATTAAGTATATTTTCTTTAGAAAAACAAAAAATATTTAACTTACCACATTTAATTTATGATTGTTTAAGAAATATAGAAAGAATGTTCCTTCTCTTATAACTCTGGAGACCAAACTAGAGCCAAAAAGGAATTCAGTACTTACAAGGTCAATACTAGTTGATCCATTTCCAAAAAAGTTTTTAACATTAGTGTACAAGAAAAAAGTTTCAGTATTTCATTGAGCAAAAATACACAAACTGCTCTCTTGAGAGCTGATCATCCTTGACTAAACAAAAGTCAAGGGTAGAATGATTTGTACTCAGCTTTCCTACTAATGCAAGGCCTTGAGATATGGGACACGACAGAAATATCACCAGTAGGAGTGCCTTTCTTGAGGCCCACAAGCTGGTGTACTTTATTACATAGGGCAAGCTTCTACCTCTTGCTGGAAATGTCATGGAGTAGGTGGTCAGGATATTTGACTCACTCTCTGCTAAAAGTGTCATGATGGGGTGGTGAGAATTAAACAATGTCAGTGCTAGTTTTTTACATTTCTAAAAACATTCTCAATATCAATGCAAAAGAAGAAAGCTTCAGTATTTCACTGAGCACAAAATAATGTACATACTGTTTTTTCATGTATTTGATCATCCTTGATTAGGGGAATATATCTAGGGAAAAAAATTGTTTATTTACTCTAGGAGTATCTTGTTACCAACAGTTAGGAAGATAGTGTGAGGCTGAGCAGATACAGGGTCAATTAATCATTGGCCACAATTCCTACCTTCAGGCATTCAAGTTCATTGCCCTACCATGTCCTGAGCAAGTAAGTAGGAATAACAACCTCTCCAATTTCCCTGCAATTACCTATCCATATGGGTTTATAATAAATCACATTCTTTATAGTTGGCATTTGTGAATTAGACTTCTGAAGAGGCTGCCAGAAGAGAAAGTGAAAGTGAAAGTGAAGTCGCTCATTCGTGTCCGACTCTTTGCGACCCCATAGACTGTAGCCTACCAGGCTCCTCTGTCCATGGGATTTTCCAGGCAATAGTACTGGAGTGGATTGCCATTTTCTTCTCCAGGGGATCTTCCCAACCCAGGGCTCGAACCTGGGTCTCCCACACTGTAGACAGACACTTTACCATCTGAGCCACCAGGGAAGAGGAAACCTGAAAATTTAAACCAAATAACAAAAGTATGTTATCGTTCATATATCTTTGTTCATAATACCTGAGTTCAGTATGATCTTGTGTCTGGAATTATCCTGGGATGTAGTGAGCTTCACGGAATCATTAATCCTGACCTGATCTTGATACCTCCCAAATCTATCTTTGGGAATATTCATTCAATCCGCTTTTGTTTAACACATGCTTTTTGTCAAGCCCTAATTTGCATGTAGTATAGAAATTTTAAAAAAAGAAAAAAGACACAAGGAGATAATGGTTTGTTGAGGGGGAGATACAGACATATAAGAAAATAATTATAATAAAATAATTATTTAGTTAGTAGCTAGATTCAGAATTCTGAGGAAATGCAGAGTAAATGGAAAGTTGAGCAAGTTTCCACTGGAGAGGTAATGCAGTTATTGGATCTTGAAGATAAGGAATTTGTCAAAAAATGGAGGAAATTTGTCAGCCAGAAAAGGTGAGCTGCAATTATGTTAAAGAGCTTGGGACACTTGGCAAAGAGAAAATAAGATAGAGGCCAATGTACATTGGAAGCAAGATCTGTGGTTTGGGAGTGTAATGTTATTGATGAGGATCAGAGACAGGACAGGGAGAGTCAGAACATCTCTTGAAGGTTCTAAATTCCATGGTGAGGATTTGGGACTTTATTTTACTGGCAGCAAGGAAGCCACCGAAGTTCTGAAGCAGTGAAATGCTGTGATTAAACCTGTTCTTCAGAAAACAACCCTCAAGTTTATAGGAGAGTAGGCTGGAGGTGAGGAGGAGCCTGAACAGGACATAGCATAGGAGACTGTCACAGTATCCCCATGGGAGTTGATGGAAATCTGGTAATAGGCTGCTTAGAATACTGAATTGGCAGGACCTGGTACCTGAGGAAGAAGAAGGTATATTCTTTCACTGATTCAGTGATTATTTGTAGAACTCCTGTTCTGTGCCAGACATTGTTGTAGATGCTGGGGATACGGAAGTAAATAAAAAGACAAAATCTCTGCTCTCGCATGTTTGCATTCTGTTGAGAGAGACAAAAATAAATAAGTCCTCTAGTGTACATCATAACATCATATCATGTGGTGCCTAAATGCGATGAAGAAAAATGAAGCATGTTGTGGAAATGATGTTATGTGACTTGTGAGCTTGAAGCTTCTGCTTTTGTCTTATGGAATGCACCCAGAGATGGCCTTGTAAGGAAGCCAGTCCAGCAGATGTGAGGATCAGAGAAAGAGAACACCCTGGGCATTCCAGCCAGTAGCCAGCATCATCTGCCAGAGTGAGGAACGCCGCCATTGAGTTTTCTGCTGAAAGCAGCTTCATGAGTGAGTTCAGAAGAAATCAGCAGAAGAAATGCCCAGCCAACCCACAGAGTCATAGTAAATCATAGATCTTTGTTGCTTTCAGCTGCTAAGTTGTGGGGAGTTTTATTACTCAGGAATAGATAACAGAAAGAATGAAGAAGAAGAGAGACAGTATTCAAGAATGATTTGTGGGTCACTGACATAGTGATAGGCTAGCCAAGTAGGGCAGTTAGCTAAGAGAAGCTTAACTTGAAGAAATGGAAATTCAGAATTGCCCCAGGAAGTAAAGTCTCTGGCTATTTCAGATGGGGACAAAGTTTAATTAGTATTCTTTGGTATTGAAAGGACTAATTTAATGAGATCATAGTTTCTTCTTTAACAACTTGGAAAAAGTAAATGTTGAAAAGCTATCACATTTCAACCAAGATGCATTGGTTTGAATGCATCTTTAATTAAAGAGTAATCACTAATCAATCATTAAAGTAATCACTAATCAATATGTAGTTATAACTGTTCATCAGAACTTCTCCTGTTTTGTTTTGTGTTGTTTATTTAAATAGGAGAGGAATAGGGGCAGTCAAGAGAGCAATAGGGCTTCAGAAATGGGTGAGAATGAGTAAGGAGGCTAATACCAAGAGGAAAAGAGATGGGAGCAGTGGGGCCTGGGGAAAGGACGAAGTTTACCTTTGTTAACTTTTATGCAGTTGTATAAAAGGCAACTGGTTGCAGAACAGTGTTTTGTCATCTAGTCTGCTTTGGTATGATTGATGAAGATTTTTTTAAAAAATAGACTAAATTCTCAAAGAATAGTTTTCATTCTATATTAATCTTCAAACTACATTAATCTTAGGGTTACTGTCATGTGTTTTGTAAAGTGAGAGGAACCTGTGTGTTTTACAGTATACCATGGGTCATAGATGAATGAAAAAAAGTCTTTTCCAAATCCTTAATATTTTTTCTCAGAAATTTAACATAGTATGTTAGTATTAGTTGAAACGTAGTTGTAGTCATCCTTTTTAAATGCCAGTAAGTGTATTTCACCCATTTATTAGCAACAAAAATCACAGAAATGGCTTGTTATGCATGTTTCCACAATCAAGTTGATTGAGTAAAGAGAGGATTATTTGATGGATGTTATACTTCTGTTATGCATACAACACTTGAACTTCAAGGAGAGAAACAAGTAATCTTGGCTTATCCATCCGTGCTCATCTTTACATGCTTGACATTACCTAGAATCACATACAAAGAATGAGATCAATGAATTGGCTTAAGTCACACATTTTGTTAGCTCATAGCGCTTGAAATAGTTGTAATTGTTATATTAAATGTGAGGATTGCTGTTTTGTGCCTAAGCCCCCAGTGGACTGAGAGTTTCATTAGGGCACAAGAAGTGTTTGTCTAGCTCAATAATTTTTCCCATGATGAACACGGTACTGGAATATGATTACTGCCCAGTAATTGAATGCAAGGCAGAATAAAGAAACACAGCTTTAGTGTATCTTACATTTCAGAGAAGAAAAGGCCCAGAAGGTGCTTCTCTCTCCACAGTTGGAAAACTTCATCCTACTACCCTTCGTTCATAGTGACAGTGTTGGCTATGAGTTCTAGAAAAGTTTGAGGATTTGACTACTATTCCTAGGCCTTTCTAGGGTATAAAATAGGTTGGCCTGATAAAATAAATTTCAGGAAAACAATAAATAAGTATATTTAAAATATAATTATGTTCCATTTTAATTTTTTAAATGATATTTGTCTGAAGTTCAGATTTCACTGACTGTCCTATATTTTCTTTTGCTAAAGCTGGCAACTCTAGTGTAAAGCTATTTTCTGTATAGTATTAGGAAGGCTTTGTCTGTCCCGAAAGGTTATCTCAGGGCTTTGTTCCTGATTAGGAGTTCTACTCCCTCCACACAGTTGTGTGCAGTGGAAAATCATGGAGATAGATAAGTAGACCCTCACAGCCTCCAGTTACCGTCCTACATAACTCCTTTCTTGGAAGAAACTAGGAAGAGACCTTACTTGCATGCTATATCCTTCTTGGGCATATTTAGTCTCATAAAATACTATCTCAGAAAGTCATTTCTACTAAAATGTAAATAACTGATAAGCTTAATGTGTTATTTCTGCTGGGGCATTTATGCTGTAAATAAGTACTATCAAAATAGTTAATAAAATAATTTTGAATTGAGGAATTTTATAATTTCTTTGTTATAGAATGTGGTTTTAGAGGTAAAAATTGTTTTGTTCTCTTGAAATTAAGTCTTTGGTATTTGACGATTACAGCTTCTCAGGCACACTCACGTAAATAAGGGTTTCAGGCTCCAGAATCCTAGAGGATTGTTAGGGGAAAGGAGTTAACTATAATTATTCAAAGCTCATCAGTCCATGACCACAGAGGAAAAACAGACTAACTTAAAAATAAACACTTTTATGGAGTGACTTCTTCTTGTTAGTGTTCCTTCTCCTAAGTGTTCTCACATGTCATTCCTGGAAAAAGTCCTGTGAAGTGGACCATATTATGTACAGGTTTTAGATGAAGCAACTGAAGTTCAGAGAGGTTAAATGACTTGCCCCAAGCCAAGGAGATGGTAAATGGCAGAGCTGTGATTCAAACTTAGGGTTTTTTGACTTGAGGCTAGTGATCTTTCTGTCACACCATGGTGATCACTCATTCCCCACAGCCCTTTTTTGGGAAGCTCCAGGATCCCCCCAAAGCTGTTTAGAGTGTGGGTCTAGGATGTGGTTGTTGGGTACTAAATGCTCTGTGGTTAAATGACTTTTGATTGCAAAGTTTGGGGAAAAGGAATGATGCCAGATTACTTGTGTCAGAGATGGGAAAATGATTCAGACTCATATGCTATTGGGCAACTAAATTTGGTTGCAAGCTTTTCTTTTCAAGAAGTTGGAATGATCTTTATCCATGAGCAAAGCCATGGTGCAGGGTAAAGGGATCATGACACCACCATAGAGATTCATTTCCACGGCTATTGGGCAGTTAAAGGAGAAGTGAAGCAAAATTGTGATGTAATGGAGCTTCGTCTTTAGTGACCTATCACTGACACTTTAAGGCAACTTCTTCTTCCTTAGTCTTATAGTGCCTGGATAACAGTTTAGAAAGAATCTGAAAGATTGCTCTACTGTTACGTTAGCTCAATAGAGAACCTCTCCTTGGGATATGAGAACTTTAACTTGGAATATAATGAAAAAAGAATAAAGATTGAATTTCTAAATGTTAGCATACTAGTAGATGAACCAGAAGGTTCTTTTGGGATGGGAATCTACTGGAACCATGCTTTGCAGACAGTACCAGAGAAGAGTGATATAAATTAGATACTTCGGTTGGTTGGTATTATTCTATTATTGTTATAGGCAGGACTTAAAGGCCATGACTTAAAGGTTTTAAAAATATGATGAAAATGAACAGCAAATTAAAAAATATAGACTTAAATGCTGTTGACAGTTGATAAATATTGAGATCAGTATTTGGTCTACAGGAAAGAAAAATAAGATGTAATTTCCCATCTATGGTAGGAATTTGGAGATTTGACTTGGTCCCCTTTATGGAAAATAAAAAATGAAAGAAAGATGAAAATGAATAGAATTTGGTGTAGAAAGAGTTGATGGTGCCTTTAAAATTTGAATTCCTTGATAGAAATTTGTCTGAAGATACTGGAATTTGTTATTTAGACATCATTTTTGTTAGGAAGTGGTATGATACAGTAGAAACAACCTATTTGTGGAATCAGAAAGACCCAACTCTTGTTCTGACTATATGTCAATTATTTAATCTTTTTGAACCTCAATTTCCTCCTTTGTAAAATAAGAACAATAATACATAATTAAATTATTCTAAGAACTAAATATACTAAATGTATATTTAGGACTTTATTGATATTCTTAGGCGTCACTTTCACTTTTTAAAGTAATTTGTAAATAATTTTGCCTATAGTTTTTAGATCAAAGCAGTGCCTTCTAGCAGTGAAGAAACAGTAAAAAGCCTTGGAGATTAAGAAAAATGTTCATATAGAGTTAAAAAGACATAACTATGCTTACAGTTGGAAAAGACTTTTTAACCTCAATTTGGTCAACTGCTTTCACATTTAATTAGGAAATAAGCATATTGATAGGCATAGTCTTCTTATTTATTTAAAGGAAATAAATTACATGGATTTTAAGTCAGTAACCAAGCTGCTTATAACAAAAGCTGTTTTTATTCCCAAATTTGAACTCCTTACATTAATTTTAATTCTTCAAGGTCAGAAAATATATATAGTTGTGTATATTTAATACTGTTTTGAGCTTCCCCACTCGATGGACATGAGTTTGAGCAAGCTCTGGGAGTTGGTGATGGACAGAGAAGCTTGGCATGCTGCAGTCCATGGGGTCACAGAATCAGACACAACTGAGCAACTGAACTGACTGACTGACGCAGCTGCCCAGGTAGTGCTAGTGGTAAAGAACCCTCCTGCCAATGTAGGAGACTCAAGAGATGTGGGTTCCATCCCTGGGTCAGGAAGATCCCCTGGAGGAGGGCATGGCAGCCTACTCCAGTATTCTTGCCTTGAGAATCCCCATGGACAGAAAAGCCTGGCACGCTATGGTATATAGGGTTGTAAAGGGTCAGACATGACTGAAGTGGTTGAGCACTCACATGTACTAATATACAAAAGTCTGGCTGTCTTTCTAGTAGATAGTCAGCTGATATATAAAGTAAATATACCTCATTAAACATGCTCTTATTGGCAGCCGATTCATGAAGTATTAATAACAATAATGATAACCTGTTTCCTGAATGGAAGAAACCTTTTTGGAACTGCAAACTTTGCCAGGGTTTTAATCCTTAGTTGTTGTTGTTTGGTCTCTTAAGCCATGTCTGACTCTTTGCAGCCCCATGGACTGCAGCATGCCAGACTTTCCTGTCCATCACCACTCCCGGAGCTTGCTCAAACTCATGTCCATTGAGTTGGTGATGCCATCCAACTGTCTGTTGCCCCTTCTCCTCTTGCCCTCAGGCTTTCCCAGCATCAAGGTTTTTTCCAGTGAATAGGCTCTTTGCACCAGGTGGTCAAAGTATTGGAGCTTTAGCTTCAGCACCAGTCTTTCCAATGAATATTCATGGTTGATTTCTTTGTTGACTGGTTTGATCTTGCTGTCCAAGGGACTCTCAAGAGTCTTCTCCAGTAACACACTCTGAAAGCATCAATTCTTCAGCACTCAGCCTTCCTTATGGTCCAACTCTCACATCCTTATGTGACTGCTGGAAAAACCATAGCTTTGACTCTATGGACCCTTGTTGGCAAAGTGATGTTTCTGCTTTTTAATAGACTGTCTAGATTAGTTCTCATAGGGTAAAGCATCTGCCCGCAATGTGGGAGATCCGGGTTCGATCCCTAGGTCAGGAAGAACCCCTGGAGAAGGAAATGGCAACCCACTCCAGTATTCTTGCCTGGGAAATCCCATGGANCTCTATGGACCCTTGTTGGCAAAGTGATGTTTCTGCTTTTTAATAGACTGTCTAGATTAGTTCTCATAGGGTAAAGCATCTGCCCGCAATGTGGGAGATCCGGGTTCGATCCCTAGGTCAGGAAGAACCCCTGGAGAAGGAAATGGCAACCCACTCCAGTATTCTTGCCTGGGAAATCCCATGGACGGAGGAGCCTGGTGGCCTACAGTCCATGGGGTCACAGAGTTGAACGCGACTGAACGACTTCACTTTCACTTTCACTTTTTCTAGATTAATTATAACTATTCTTCCAAGGAGCAAGCGTCTTTTAATTTTATGGCTGTAGTCACCATCTGCATTGATTTTGGAGTCCAAGAAAATGAAATCTGATACTGTTTTCACTTTTTCCCCATCTCTTTGCAATGAAGTAATAGAACCAGATGCCATGATCTTTGTTTTTTGAATGTTAAGTTTTAAGCCAGCTTTTTCACTTTCCTCTTTCACGTTCATCAAGAGGCTCTTTAGTTCCCCTTCACCTTCTACCCATCAAAGTGTCATCATCTGCATATCTGAGGTTGTTAATATTTCTCCCAGCAATCTTGATTCCAACTTGTGAGTCATCCACCCAGCATTTTGCATGATGTACTCTGCATAGAAGTTAAATAAGCAGGGTAACAGTATACAGCCTTGATGTATTCCTTTCCCAATTTGAAAGATCCTGAATTTATTTATTGATTTTTAACATAAATTTATTTATTTTAATTGGAGGTTAATTACTTTACAATATTGTATTGGTTTTGCCATACATCAACATGAGTCCACCAAGGGTATATACATGTTCCCCATCCTGAACCCCCCTCCCTCCTCCCTCCCTGTACCATCCCTCTGGGTTGTCCCAGTGCAGCAGCCCCAAGCATCCAGTATCATGCATCAAACCTGGACCGGCAATTCGTTTCATATATAATATTATATATTTTGAAGAAAGAACTAAGATTAATGGATTGAATGGGAGATAGTAAAAGAGGAATTAAGCATAACTACAGATTTCTGTTTTGATTAACTCAACAAAATATTGCTGGTGAAATGGGGAAGTCTGTGGAGGAGCAGAGTTTTGAAGGATGGATTTGAGGAATGCAGAGTTTGGTTTTAATTATGCTAAGTTTGAGATGGTTATTAAAATATCAACTGGTAAGTCAAGAGGCAGATGGATAATAAATCTGAGGTTCAAGAACTTGAGAACAGGATATAAAATTGTCAGTGAAATAAGCCATGAAACTGAATGAAATCACCCAAAGAATGGGAGAAGTTGTTAGGGACTGGGTCTGCTTGTCCTCTCGCATTTAAAAGCTGAGATTAGGTGGGGCCCCCAAAGGAGGTTGGAAAGAAGTAGCCAGTAAGTAAAGAGAAGACTCAAGAAGATTGGTAACCTAGAAACCATGTGAAAAAAAGTATTTTAAAAACCAGGGAGAGATTAGTGTCAAATCTTACTGGTTGGAGGGAATGAAGACTATGGATTATTCTATTAGGCAATATGGAAATCTTTGTTTGCCTCACTAAATTGTTTCAGTGTGGGGGATAGAGACAAACAGGCTTGTCCTTAACCTTTGCAGGGTCTGCAACAAAACTACAGTTTGAAATTCATGCTCCATATATCTACATTTTAAAAGTTGTAAGTCAAGACAGTAAATACTTGATATCTTGTGACTGCTAGACAAAAAGCAAAAGAAAAAGGTCAAGAAAATAGCGGGAACATTGACCCTGATAGAGTCTGCCACCTAATCAATGCCAGCAACCACCCAACATACTCAAGCTTGGCAAATGAAGAGAATGACCAGTCTTCCATCTTCCCGTCATCACACGGGGAAACATCCAGGGGCCTGACAATCTCTGGAACATGCTCTTCCTTTCCTTAGAGTACAAGCATTGAGAATAGCCTTGTCAGTGGATTAATACATAGGTTGCTTAACTTCGAGGGTGTCAGGTGGCACATGAATCTTCTGGGAAGACAGTCATAAACGGAGGAAGTCATGAGTCCTGTGGGGGGGGTGAGTCAAGCTAGGGTGCAGCCTCTCCTGCTGAGACAAAGGGAATCCCCATTTTCAGATACTTTGTTGTCTAGAGTGAGCTCCTAGTCATTTGGGCAATCCTGATCTCGTACTATGAGATTTTCTGTTATTTGCAGCTGAATATATTCCAACTGATTTATAGGCATTCAACAAATATGTATTAAATGACCCTCTGATTAAGAAAGCATTCAGTTCAGTTCAGTTCAGTCACTCAGTTGTGTCCGACTCTTTGCGACCCCATGAATCGCAGCATGCCAGGCCTCCCTGTCCATCACCAACTCCTGGAGTTCACTCATACTCAACGTTCATCGAGTCAGTGATGCCATCCAGCCATCTCATCCTCTGTCATCCCCTTCTCCTCTGCCCCCAAACCCTCCCAGCATCAGAGCCTTTTCCAATGAGTCAACTCTTTGCGTGAGGTGGCCAAAGTACTGGAGTTTCAGCTTTAGCATCATTCCTTCCAAAGAAATCCCAGGGCTGATCTCCTTCAGAATGGACTGGTTGGATCTCCTTGCAGTCCAAGGGACTCTCAAGAATCTTCTCCAATACCACAGTTCAAAAGCATCAATTCTTCAGCACTCAGCATTCTTCACAGTCCAACTCTCACATCCATACATGACCACTGGAAAATGATGGTATAATACTATAGCCATTAATAACAGTGAAATAGAACTCTAAAAACTATGGTTTGTTATTATTTCATTTATGTATGTTTGCGTATATGTTTGCATATATATATACATATATTTAGTATGTCTAGAATGTCTGCATATGTACAAAGAGAAATGTACATAAGCATATATATTTTTATTCCTTTTCACTTAGCTTAGTACTTGCTCCTAGAAAGCACTGAATGTTTATTGAATCACTGAACACTAACATAATAGATCAGAGTATTAATCTAAGAAGCAGAGTAGGTTTAGGTCCTCATATCAGCCACTGAATTCACTGCAAAGTTAACTTTTCCAGCCTGGAGAAGACACCTTTCCCTTTAAGCCCCCAAATATTTATTCTAAGACTACTTTCCAAATTCCTGCCCCAAACTCTCCTCTTCTTTTGCATTCTTTCTACCAGCATTCAGTAAGTGCTTTAAGGAATTCATGTTTCTCAAAATCACTGAGATCTGTGCTTGCCAGGACCATTTCCAGTGACGGCTCTGGACTCTTTTGCTCTCTGCATCTTGCTGCCACCTAACAGCCCCTCTGTGCCGCTGTGGCTCCTCATTCTCAAGAGTTTAATTCTTAACTCCCAACTGACATTGACCTGTGGTTTTAACATAGCTTTCATTAAAGCTTAAGGACACCCAAGGTGTTACAATGCAGACGAGAACTTAACACTGACTCAGTAGTCTCTGCTCTAGGACAGGCTTCTTCAGAAGTGCCCCCTCATGGTTGTGCTTCTCCTGAGGTCCTGTGGGTTGATAGGGGAGAGCTTATCTTCCCTCAAAGGGACAGTGTCCTTTAGATTTCCTCTTCTTTGCTTTCTTATCCATCAGAGCTCCAAACTTTTCTGCCTTTAGTCTAATCCAGAGGAAGGAAAATATCAACACGAAAAGGCAGACAAACCAACTTAAACCATCAGTTCCATAAGTTTCACTACCACTAAGCCTCAAATGAAGACTTCCTTTTATATTGTGGCACAGATAGTTTAAGGATTCAGTCTGAAATATCTCTGTTTAGATACTCCATTATTGATGGGCTTTCCTGATAGAAAAATTCTGCCTCTCCATTCCTGTACTTTGTTCATTGAACAAATGTTTATTGAGTATATACTATGAGCCAGACACTCTACCGACAAGTATTTGGTATACAGTAGTAAATAACATACATCACCTGTACTCACAAAATTACATTCTTAGAAATAAAAGACTCAATATGGTAATACCTTGTAGATATTTTAGAGAGTTGGCCCCAAGAACCAAGTCCAGTGTTTCTGCTCTAAAATGCAGAAAATACATATCTTCCTCTTAATAGCAATTTCCCAGCGCACCTGCTTGGTACCGATGCTGTCTTTAGCTATAGAAAATGGTGCTGTTGCTTAGTTGTTTAGTCATGTGCAGCTGCCTTGCTGCATTAACATGGAAGAATGCTTTTGGGGGAAATCTCTAAACTGAATCAGTAATAAATAATTTAACCTAAGTGAAGTGTTTTTCCAATCCAGGGTCCAAAGACAGAATGCATCAGAACCACATAGGAGCTTACATACACAGAATATACACACAGACAAAATATATACACTACATATATACCACATACACACATCATACACACAGACCGCCCCCCGCTTCCCGACACACAACACCGTACACATGACCATCCCTCCCCACCCCATCCTCAAACAAGACAGGGCCATATTGCTGAAGTTTCAAAAGTGAGTATTAGGCATGGAGATAGGAAAATGGAAGCAAGGCCTTTTGTATGTTCAAAAAATGACTGAAAATCTTAATTGTTTACCAGATTTGGACACCAATCCAATGGAAAGATCAGTTGATTTGGAAATCTGGAGAACTTGGCTAGAGGAATGGTGACCATATTCTCTGTAGTAATTTTATGTAATTTGCATTATTTCTGTACTTACTAGAATGTAAACTCTTATAGACCTCTCCTTCAAATCTTTAGTTGGTGTTTCATCCCCATCTTTGGAAAAGGGTAACTCTGGCATAGGGAAAAGAGCGTCCACCTCTTGGTACTTGGTCATTTGTCAAGCAAATTCCGAGACCTGGAGATATCTGGATTCTCTTGAGGATCCCTATTGCTCAGGCTTTACCCCCCAAAGCAGGAGAGAGTTGAATTCAGACCTGTTCTGTCTTCAAGAGGAGACTGAAAAAAGCAGGCACATGCTTCCAAAACTGGGGCCTTATTTTTTTGCCCCAGAGACAACATATTAAGAAAGTGCAGTCCGGTTGTATACATGTGTTGGATTAAATTCTTGGCCTAAAAATAACCCTGTGACTGGGTTACAGAGCATCTGATTCTTTTCTGGACCTGGCTTATTTCAGGAATCACCTCATTAATTGTGTATGACTCTGACTTAGCCATCCTGATGAAGGCATGAGCTGCACTTAAATTTCTTTTTATTTATCTAATTAAAATGTTTTAATTACAAAATACTTCAACATACAGAAGATTCTATAGCACATGATTATTTTATTATCTAATAATTATTTCATCCTCCACTGTTTTTTTTTTTAATGAAAAATTATAGATACAGCTAGGAAAAACCTCCATCCCTAACCCTTCATATTCCCCCAATCCCAGCAAGAGCCATTATCACAAATATATGTATTCATAAATAATATCTAAATTTGTTTTGTGTAAATAGTAATAAAAACAGGTTAAATAGATTTCCATGAAGTATGGTTAATAGATTTTAAAGCATAATGTTTAGTTGAAAAAAATTGTCTCCTTAATAAAAAATTAGAGGGGAAATGGTCTTTACTTTTCCATCACAAATCCTTCAGTTAAATGGGACCAGGCTATATTAATGATGTCCATTTAAAATATCAATGAAATCACACACCGTATTAGATCACAATTCATTGTGAAGGAATGATACTCTATTCTCAAAAAAAAGTAACAAAAAGAGGAATGAACTTTTCCTTGCTATCAAAGAAATGATGGCATGGTTAAGACATAATGACAGCTGTAAATGGCTGGAAAAGTGCTCATCAGAAAGTGCCTCATAAGTCAGCAAATGTGGATTTGAGTTTGGGAAATCCAAAATGCATATTTGGAAAAACCCATCATCATGAAACAGTTTCCAGTTGCTTCATAATCTTAGTAGATTGCGAAACATGGTGCTGAACAGATTAGCACATAAAATCTTCCCTTTGCCACTGGTAAAATTTTATTACTGTTAGGTAATGTAAAATATAGATAAAGTAATGCTGCAATAAATTAGAAGTACTTGCATGAGGAATAAGAAAGACTTGACAAGTGATTTGAGTTCATTCTTTTTCCTCTTCATTTTTTTTTTCTAATTTCAAAGTGTATTTTTCATACAAAGTGTGGATGATATAGAATATATAACTATTTAGTTGCTACCTGGTGGATATTTTGCTTGTTACACCAACAACATTGTAATGGACATCATATTTAACACTAAGGTTAATATCCTACCATAGAAATTTTCATGTGTACTTCTGAATATGTCTGTAAATTTCCAGGTACCTCTGAACCAAAGACTAATTACTTTGCCAAATTGCTCTCAATAAGAGGTAAGAGGCCTTTTTCAAAATAGCTACACCAAAGATAAGAAAGGCCACATTTAAAAATAATTGAACTATAGCTGACTTAGAATATTATATTGGTTTCAGGTATATAACATAGCGATTCAGTATTTTCATAGATTAAATTTCATTAAAAGCTATTACAAGATAATGGCTATAGTTTCCTGTGCTATACAATATATCCGTGTTGCTTATCTATTTTATACATAGTAGTTTGTATCTCTTAATCCCATACCCCTCATTTGCCCCTCCTTCTTTCTTCTCCCGTTTGGTCACCACTCATTTGTTTTATATATCTGTAAGTGTGTTTTTGTTTTGTTAATGTACTCGTTTGTATTATTTTTTAGATGCCATATGTAAGTGACATCATAAAGTGTGTGTCTTTCTCTGTCTAAGTTGGATGGCATCACTGACGCAATGGACACGAGTTTGAGTAGGCTCCGGGAGTTGGTGATGGACAGAGAAGCCTGGTGTGCTGCAGTCCGTGGGGTCGCAAAGAGTCAGACACGATTGAGTGACTGAACTGAACTAAAGCATAATATTCTCTAGGTCCATCTATCACTGCAAATGACATAATTTCATTCTTCTTCATGACTGAGTGATAGATATTGCATTGTGAGTGTATGTGTGTCACATCACATCTTTTTAACCATTCATCTGTTAATGGCAATGTGGTTGCCATCCTATCTTAGCTGTTGTAAGTAGTGCCGCTATGAACATTGGGGTGCATGTATCGTTTTGGTTTAGTGTTTTCATTTTTTCTGAAAGATACCTAGGAGTGAAATTACTGGATCACCTGGTAGTACTATTTTTAGTTTCTTAAGAAACCTCCATACTGTTTCCCTAAGTGGCTGAGCCAGTATACATTTCTACCAACAATGTATAAAGATTCCTTTTTCTCTACATCTTCCCAGGATTTGTTATTTCTATTAATAGATTTTTTTTTTCCATTTAATGTTCATTTATTTTCTAAGTACATATTATACATCTGCTATATGCTTACCATTGTGCCATGATTTACTTCAATTATATTATTTATTTTTTTTTTAATTTTTTTAATTTTTTTGTATTTATTTATTTTTTTACACGAACTCCCAAACATGAACCCCCCTCCCACCTCCCCCCCCCACATCTTCCCTCCAGATCATCCCCATACACCAGCCCCAAGCATCCTGCATCCTGCATTGAACATAGACTGGCAATTCATTTCTTACATGATAGTATACATATTTCA
>SJYX01016284.1:52597-72232 GCA_006410675.1 Oreotragus oreotragus
CGCTCCTGCCCGATTCTGAAAGCACCGCAGCCCGCGCCTGCCGCGCCTCCCTGCCCTGCCCCCACTGGGTAATGGCGGACGCAGGCGTTTGCGCTGCTTTTCCGCTGGGCGAGTTACTGTTGGGCTTGTAATCTGTTGGTTTTAATTGTTCATTTATTTTTCCTTCCTGTTATGTTGCCCTCTGTGTTTACAAGGCTCGCCACAGACTCGGCAGGGAGAGTGTTTCCTGGCGTTTGGAAACCTCTCTTCTTAAGCTTCCCTTCCCGGGACGGGCTTCCCTTCCCGGGACGGAGCTCCCTCCCCACCTCCTTTGTCTCTTTTTTTTTCGGCTTTTATATTTTTTCCCCTACCTGCTTTTGAAGTCAGTGCTCTGTTTTTCTGGGTGCCTGATGTCCTCTGCCCGCATTCAGAAGTTGTTTTGTGGAGTTTGCTCAGCCTTGAGATGTTCTTTTGATGAATCTGTGAGGGAGAAAGTGGTGTCCCCGTCCTATTCTTCCGCCATCTTGACCGGAACTCAATAGATTTTTTTTTTTGATGATAGCCATTCTGACATGTTTGAGATGATATCTTGCTATTTTAATTTACAATTATTTAATATTCAGTGATGTTGAGCATCTTTTCACTTGCCTACTATTCATCTGTATATTGTCTTTGGAAATGTGGCTGTTCAGGCCTTCTGCTCATGTTTTGATTGTTTTTTTTTTTTCTGATATTAAGATGTATGAGCTGTTTATATATTTTGGATATTAATCCCCTGTTTATTATATCATTTGCAAATATTTTCTCCCATTAATTAAGTTGCCCTTTCGTTTTGTCAGTGGTTTCCTTTTATGTAATAAAGCATTTAAGTTTAATTAGGTCCATTTGTTTCTTTTTGCTTTTATTTCTCTTGCCTTTGGAGATAGATTGATAAAAACTACTGTTGTGATTTATGTCAGAGAGTGTTATGCCTGTGTTCTTTTCTAGGAGTTTTAAGATTTCAGGTCTTAACTTTATGTCTTTAATCCATTTTGAATTTATGTTTGTATATGATGAGAGGAAATAATTTAATCTCCTTGTTTTGTCTGTTGTTGTTGTGCAGTTGCTCAGTCATGTCTGACTCTTTGCGACCTCATGGACTGTAGCATGCCAGACTTTCCTGTCCTTCAGTATCTCCCAGAGCTTGCTCAAACTGATGTCCATTGAGTTGGTGATGCTATCCAACCATCTCATCCTCTGTCATCCCCTTCTCTTCAATCTTTCCCAGCATCAGAGTCTTTTCCAATGAGTCAGCTTTTTGCATCAGGTGGCCAAAGTATTGGAGGTTCAGCTTCAGTATCAGGCCTTCCAATGAATATTCAGGGTTGATTTCCTTTAGAATTGACTGGCTGGATCTCCTTAGAGTCCAAGGGACTCTCAAGAGTCTTCTCCAACACCGCAGTTCGAAAGTATCAATTTTTTGGTGCTCAGCCTTCTTTATGGTCCAACACTTATATCCATACATTACTATAGGAAAAGCCATCGCCTTGAATGTATGCACATTTGCTGACAAAGTAATGTCTCTGCTTTTTATTACGCTGTCTAGGTTTGTCATGGCTTTTCTTCCAAGAAGCATGCATCTTTTATTTATTTATTTTTCTTTTTAAAAAATTTTATTTATGTTTTTCTTTTTTTAAATTTTATTTTTTTTCTTTTTTAAAATTTTATTTTTTTCTTTTTAAAAAATTTTATTTATTTTTGGTTGCACTTTTTAAATTATTTATTTATTTATTTTAAAAATTTCTTTTACTTTACCATATTGTGTTGGTTTTGCCATACATCAACATGTATCCACCACAGGTATATATGTGTTCCCCATCCTGAACCCCCCTCCCACCTCCCTCCCTGTACCATCCCTCTGGGTCGTCTCAGTACACCAGCCCCAAGCATCCGGTATCATGCATTGAACCTGGGCTGGTGACTCATTTCATATATGATATTATACATGTTTCAATGCCATTCTCCCAAATCATCCCACCCTCTTCCTCTCCCACAGCTTCCAAAAGACTGTTCTATACATCTGTGTCTCTTTTGCTGTCTCGCATACGGTGTAATCGTTTCCATCTTTCTAATTTCATGGCTGCAGTCACCATCTACAGTGATTTTGGAGTCCAATAAAATAAAGTCTTTCACTGTTTCCATTGTTTCCCCACCTATCTGCCATGGACTGATGGGATTGGATGTCGTGATCTTTGCTGTTTGAATGTTGAGTTTTAAGCCAGCTTTTTGTAGCTGTCCAGTTTTCTCAGTTTCCCTTGTTGAGTGTTAGTTGCACAGTCATGTCCGACTCTTTGCAGTTACATGGGCTGTAGCCCACCAGACTCCTCTGTCCATAGAATTCTTCAGGCAAGAATACTGGAGTGGATAGCCATTCACTTCTTCAGGGGATGTTCCTGACCAAGTGATCGAACTGCAGTCTTCTGCATTGCAGGCAGATTCTTTACTGTCTGAGCCATCAGAGAAGCCTAATCTCATTGTTTTACATGTAATATATTCTTGTCTCCTTTGTCATAGATTAATCAGTCATGGGTGTGTAGGTTTATTTTTGGCTCTATGTTCTGTTCCATTGACCTATGTGCCAGTACTATGCACAGTACTGTTTAGGTCATCTCTCTTTTCTTCTTGATGAACCTAGCTAAAGACTTACTTACCAATTTTATCTTTTCAGAAAGCCAGCTCTTGGTTTCATTGATCTTTTCTATTGCCTTTTAGATCTCTATTTTATTTATTTTCTCTCTGATCTTTATTATTTCCTTCCTTCTGCTGACTTTGGGATTTGTTTATTTTTTTTTCTAATTCCTTAAAGTGGTATGTTAAATTGTTTACTTGAGATTTTTTGTTTGTTTGTTTCTTCAGGTAGTTCTGTTTCTCTATAAACTTCCCTCTTAGAACTGCTTTTGCTGAATCCCATATATTTTTGAGTGTTGTGTTTCCATTTTCATTTGTCTAAATGTGTTTTCCGACTTCCTCTTTGATTTCTGTGTTGACTCAATAGTTTTCTAGTATCATTTGTTTAGTCTCCATGTGTTTGTTCTTTTCCATTTTTCTTTCTCTTAGTGACTTCTAGTTTGCTACTGTTGTGTTCTAAAAAATGCTTGCTATGATTTTTCTCCTCTGAAGTATTTTGGGACTTGTTTATGGCTTAGCATGTGATCTATTCTGGAGAACACTTTAGGTGCACTTGAAAAGAATGGGTGTTCTGCTGTTTGGGGATGGAGTATCATTGTGTGTGTGTGTGTGTGTGTGTGTATGAGTGTGCACTCTGTCATGTCTGACTCTTTTCGACCCCATGGACTATAGCCCTCTAGGTTCCTCTGTTCATGGAATTTTCCAGGCAAGTATATTGGAATAGGTTGCCATTTTCTTCTCCGGGGGATCTTGCTGACCCAGGGATCAAACCTGTATCTCTTGCATCTCTTGCATTGTCAGGCAGATTTTTTACCACTGCACCTCCTGGGAAGCCTGGAATATTGTGTTTGATTTCAGTTAAACTTAACTGACCTATTGTGCTATTTAAGATCATTTTGTCTTATCGATTTCCTCCCTGGATGATTGGTCCATTGATGTCAGTGTGGTGTTAACATTACCTACAATTACTGTATTACTGTTAATTTCTTCCTTTATGTGTTAGTATTTGTTTTATATATTAGGTGCTCCTATATTGTGTCCATATGTGTTACTGAGTGTAACATCCTTTCCTTGTATTGATTCCTTTATCATTATATAATGACCATCTTTGTCTTTTGTTATAGCATGTGTTTTCATGTCTATATGGTATATGAGTACTACAACTCTCACTTTTTTTGTCATTTCAGTTTGCATAAAACAGTTTTTTATATCTCATATTTTTCAGTCTTTGTGTATCTTTCCTCATGAAGTGAGTTTCTTGTAGGATGCATATTGAAGGGTTTTGTTTTCATTCCCATCAGTCACTTTGTGCATTTTGAACATTAAGTCTATTGACATGCAATGTAATTATTGATAGATGTGTACTTACTGCCATTTTACTTTTTTTCTGACTGTTTTTGTAGTTCTTGTCTGTTCATTTCTTCTTTTTGATTATTTCTTTGTAATTTGATGAGTTTCTTTAATCTTTTTTTGTGTGTGTCCCTTTCTTTTCAGTTTTTGTGTATCTGTTGTAGCTTTTTGGTTTGTGGTTGTTATGGGATTCATATATGTTGATCTATAATTATATTTTGTTTTAAACTGGTAGTCATTTAAGTTCAAGCATTTAAAAGATCTGTATTTTTAACTCTCCTCTCCCACATTTTGTTTTTGATATCATATTTTACATCTTCATGCTTATTCTTTAACTGTTTATTATAGTTATAGATGCTTTTTGAAATTTTTTGGCTTTTGATCTATGTACTGGTTTATTTAAATGATTGATCATCAAACTGTACTATTGTACATATTTGCCTTTCTCAGTGGGATTTTCCCTTCACTTTAGCTTCTTACTTATTTTCTGTCTAGAGAAGACCCTTTAACATTTTTTTAAGGGTAAGTTTAGTATTGATGAAAACTCTTAGTTTTTGTCTGAGAAGTTCTTTATCGCTCCTTCTATTCTAAAAGATAATATTTCTGGCTATGGTATCATAGATTGAAGGTTTTTTCTTTATATGTTTTGATTATATCATGCCACTCCCTTCAGACCTGCAAAGTTTCTGCACAGAAATTAGCTGATAGTCTTGTGGGGATTCCCATATATGTAACATTTTTCTCTTTTTAATCTTGCTTCTTTTAGAATTATTTTTAACTTTTGCCATTTTAAATTATGTGTTAGTGTGGATCTGTTTGGGTTCATCTTTTTGGGGACCATCTGAGCTTCCTCCTTTTCTTCTTATCTGTTTCCTTCAATTATGGGAAGTTTGAAGTCACAATTTCCTCAGATTTATTTTCTTTTCCTTTCTCTCCCTCTTCCCCTTCTGGAATACCTATAATGCAAATGTTGGATTGCTTAATGTTGTCTCAGAGACCTCTTAAAGTTTTTTTTTTTATTTGACTTCTTTCAGCTAGTTTAATTTGGTGATTTCTATTGTTATATCTTTCAGATCACTTATGTGTTCTTCTGTATTACTTAGTCTCCTAAGAGTGCTTTTTATTTCAGCTGTTGAACCTTTCATTTCTGATTGGGTCTTTTTATAATTCCTAGTTCTGTGTTAAAATGTTCACTGTTTAGATAAATTATTTTCCCTAATGAAGATTTTTATTAGTAATGTTTTAAAGCTTTATTTGGTAAATTATTTGTTTTATTTTTTTAGGGATTTTATCTTGCTCTTTCAAGTGAGAGGACTTCCTATGCCTTTTTATTTTGCATAACTTTCTCTGCCTCTGTGGATTTCTGTGAAACGGTTTCCTAATGCTATCTGGAACAAATGTTCTTACATAGAACATTTCTGTATAGACTGTGTGTGCCTAGTGCCTAAGGTGAGAGAGCTGGATTTGACATGGATGCAAGTCACAGTTTTCCTCATGGTGCTGGCAGGTAACAGCTTGGTAGGAGGTTGAACTGGAGACCGAGGGGCTTGAGCTGGCCCTGGGTGTGAAGAAGGACTTCCTTTCTGCTCAGTGGCTGTCACTTCCTTATCAAGGGTGTGGTTTGACCCTAAGTTGCTAAAGCAGAAGCCATGCAGGTCATGCTTGAGCTGGCTCTGCTTCCTTTACGTGTGTGTGTGCTTTCCCTCTCCTTACATTCTGTTCTTTGCCCCAGAGAAGGAAGTGCTGGAGGAGGTGGGGCCTGTGTGCACACAAAGATATGATATGCTGCCTGTACATGTGTTCATGGCTCCACCCAGACATAGTCTCAGACACAGATCTCTGTCTTTCACATCTGATCAGCCTACCACCTCTGCTGCCCCTCACCTTGCTGTGGAACTGCTCTGCAGGGCTGTTGGAGGCTTGTGTGGTCTCACTATGTATCAGGAAGAGCTGTGGTGAAGCAGCTGCTGTTTGGGATCTAGATAGCTCCCAAGGAGCTGCTTGAGTAAGTACCAACAGTGGCTGCTGCTGCCCTGCCCAGGGCTCTGCCCCAGGACCAGGTGACTTCTGTGTCCCAAAGGCTAGTCTTTCTCCTGGTAATGGCCAGCACAGCAGCACACATCCAGTGTTGTACTATGTCATGGAATGAGTAGGCTGGAACATTTACTCAGTTCGAGCTGGTGCATGTTGACGATGTGGTCCAGGAAAACCAGGCAGCCTCTAGGGCTGGCCTCTCTCCTCCCTGTCTCAGTGGCTCCCCAGCATGCCCTTTCCTTAGGAGTGGAATCCAGGCTTCTCCACCTTTTATTTATTATGTCCCAGAAGCCCTCCCAGCCGATGGGGCTTGTCTCCTCCTTGGTGAACCCCAGGACTGGATGCCCAATCTGTGATTCAGCACACTCACTCCTCTTGGTAGATGTCCACTTGTGTAATCTCTCTTTTCCTCTGAGTCCCTTCCCAGTGGTGTAGGTTCTGATCCATTTACTTTCCTTCTCTTCCTACCCAATTACATGTGTATCTTTCTTACAGTCTTTTTTGTATAGGAGTTCTGCCAGTTTCTAGTTAGTTTTAAGTAAGAATTGTTATATATGTAGATGTATCTTTGATGTGTTCAAGGGAGGAGGTGAGCTCCACATCCTTTCCCTCCATCAGCTGGATCCACTTCTAAGAAAGACCACATTTAATCACTGGCAATCACTTTGGACTGTGACCTGATTAACTAAGTTAATTACTTGGGTTGAGAAGGTGGAGCTTAATTATAGATAGAAGAGCAAACATTTTCATGTTCTGATGGAATGAAGATTTACCCAAAATCAAGCATTGTTGTAGTTGAAATTTTGTTTGCTAATATCTATTTAGAAAGGTTAAAGGATAGAGAACTTGTTGAAAGGATTGTGAAATTGGTGAAAGGATTGTGAACTTGTTGAACTTCTTTCAGAATAGTTTTAATATCTAGTTTATTTGAAGATGCATATAATCTTTGATCCAGAAGTTTAATTTACAACCTAGGGAAATTATGCTTCATTGACTATGCTAAAATCTTTGACTGTGTGGATCACAATAAACTGTGGAAAATTCTTCAAGTATTGGAGTACCAGATAACCTTACCTGACTCCTGAAAAACCTGTATGCAGGTCAATAAGCAACAGTTAGAACTGAACATGGAACAATGGACTGGTTCCAAATTGGGAAAGGAGTACGTCAAGGTTGTATATTGTCACCCTGTTTACTTAACTTCTACACAGAGTATATCATGCGAAATGCCAAGGTGGATGAATCACAAGTTGGAATCAAGATTGCCAGGAGAAATATCAATAACCTCAGATATGCAGATGACACCACCCTTATGGCAGGAAGCAAAGAGGAACTAAAGAGCCTCTTGATGAAGGTGAAAGAGGAGAGTGAAAAAACTGGCTTAAAACTCAACATTCAAAAAACGAAGATCATGGCATCCGGTTCCATCACTTCATTGCAAACAGATGGGGAAACAATGGAAACAGTGAAAGACTTTATTTTCTTGGACTCCAAAATCACTGCAGATGGTGATTGCAGCCATGGAATTAAAAGATGCTTGCTCCTAGGAAGAAAAACCATGACAAACCTAGACAGCATATTAAAAAGCAGTACATCACTTTGCTGACAAAGGTCTGTCTAGTCAAAGTTACGGTTTTTCCAGTAGTCGTATATGGATGTATGAGTTGGACCATAAAGAAGGCTGAGCACTGAAGAATTGATGCTTTCTAACTATGGTGTTGGGGAAGACTCTTGAAAATTCCTTGAACTTCATGGAGATCAAACCAGTCAGTCCTAAAGGAAATCAACCTTGATATTCATTGGAAGGACTGATGCTAAAGCTCCAATATTTAGGCTACTTGATGCAAAGAGCTGATTCATTGGAAAAGACCCTGATGCTGGGAAAGATTGAAGGCAGGAGGAGAAGGGGATGACAGAGGATGAGATGATTGGATGGCATCACCAACTCAGTGAGCATGAGTTGAGCAACCTCCGAGAGATGGTGAAGGACAGGGAATCCAGGCATACTGCAGTCCATGAGGTTGCAAACAGTTGAACACAACTGAGCAACTGAACAATAACAACAAATGGAGTAAAAGTATAGATAATATATGGAAATAAGCCTAAAGTTAGAATGTTAGTTATATTGTGAGGCAGTGAGGGGCATGAGATCAGGGATCAGTTTTCAGAAGCTACCAAAGTTTTGGTAATGTGTTATTTTTTCATGAATATGATATTAATGTTTTGTAATGTGGTATAGGTAAATGAAAATATTTACATATCTCAGTATTTTCAGCATACTTGATGCAAATAGTCAATAATAAAAATTTCAAATGAAGAAAATTCATGGCATACACCTTGAGTTGTCATTTAATCACTGTACACCAAGGAAGGTATCAACAGGTATCTTGTGTAAGCTATTAAAACTGCTATCCAAGGTTAAATGAAATTGCAACTTATCAGAGCAGCTTTGAGAAAATAATATACTCTGTCCATGGCTCTTGATTAATGCCAATTGTGATCAGCACAAGAGGATCCGTTAAGCTATACATCATGTGAATAATGTAATATATTGTGTCTGCTCTTTGCTTTGATTTTGTAGTCTTGAGCCTCAGAGTTGTATCTCTGATACCACTGAATTCTACATAGAAACAATCCTTTAATTCTTCTCTTATACATTTTCTATTATGCATACTTGTTTTTGGACATATTAAGTGCTTAATATAAATTATATGTTTTGGGACAAAAATATATCTTGAATTGTTAATGGGTTTCCCTCACACTATGCATAATAAAAGTTGCTAGGAAACCCTTCTCCTTTGAAACTTCTTTCTCCCATCAAGTACTAACCAAACCCGACCCTGCTTAGCTTCCAAGATCAGATGTTGGGCACATTCAGGGTGGTATGGCCATAGACTGAAACTTCTTTCTCCTAATAACAATTAATCTTAAAATCTGATGTGACTAAATGCTATAAAGAAAGCTGAATGCCGATGAATTGATGCTTTTGAACGGTGGTGTTGGAGAAGACTCTTGAGAGTCCCTTGGACAGCAAGGAGACCCAACCAGTTCATTCTGAAGGAAATCACTCCTAACTATTCATTGGAAGGACTGATGCTGAAGCTGAAACTCCAATACTTTGGCCACCTGGTGCAAAGAACTGACTCCCTGAAAAAGACCCTGATGCTGGGAAAGATTGAAGGCAGGAGGAGAAGGGGATGACAGAGGATAAGATGGTTGGATGGCATCACCAACTCAATGGACATGAGTTTGAATAAACTCCAGGAGTTGGTGATGGACAGGGAGGCCTGGCGTGCTGCAGTCCATGGGGTCACAAAGAGTTGGACACGACTGAGTGACTGAACTGAAGTTGGGAGGGGAATATTTGGCTATATACTGTTTTATTTTATACATATTTTATATGTTTTAAATATCCTATATAAACATTTTTAAAAACTATGTTGAGAGGAAGATAAGGAGGAAGGTGGTGGATGTCTTTTTGAGGAAAATAAAGGTGAAGGATAGGGAATCTCCTCTCATATGTACAATGAGTTCTTTGGTGACTGATCTCTGCTGACTGGTAAAGGAAGCCCCAGCATTTTGGAAATATTTAGTATATCAGAAAAGTTTCTCAGTGGATAGAAGCTTTCTCACTTCCTTTAAAGTGCTTCCTAATGTCTCTGAATAATACAATGTATTTCTGATTCGTGAAAATAATGTTTGGGTCAGTCCTTCACCTTCATATACAAGGAAAGGATAGTATGATGTAATGAACAGAAAATGAACTATGAAGTCAGATAATCTTAAAATCAGATTTTCTCCCATAAAACTGTATTGACCTGGACAAAGGATACATTTTTCAAGCTTTCTGATTTGTTGTGAGACTCAAATGAGATATCCTGTATACAGTGCCTCTATGTAGGACTCAGTCACATCCCTTTATTTTTCTTAAGGCATTTACAATTTTTGCATCATTTTAATGATATGTGTAATCATAGAACTGAGTGATTATATTGAAAAACCAGATTGAAAGTCATACATTGAAAACAAATCAGAGATTGTCAGAGTACTTGTATTTTCCTGGCTAAACATTAGAAGAGTATACTGAAAAAGTCAATTAGGCCACTTTTTTATCTTATTATTGTGTGAGCTGCTAGCATATATAGGGCTTCCTTCCCAGGTGGCTTAGTGGTAGAGAATCTGCCTGCCAATGCAGGAGAGGCTGGTTTGACCCCTGGGTTGGGAAGATCCTATGGAGAAGGAAATGGCAAGAACAACTCCAGTGTTCTTGCCTGGAGAATCCCAGGGACGAGTGAGCTTGGTGGGCTGCCATCTATGGGATCTCACACAGAGTCGGACACAATTGAAGTGATGCAGCAGCAGCAGCAGCAGCAGCTTCTTCATTTATATTAGAACAGAAGAGAGTACCTGTCTTGGTATTGTAATTTCTATTTGCCAAGTGGTATTTATGATAAAGATTTTCTTTAACTGGAAAAATTATACCTTTTAAATCAATCAGAATGTTAGAAATTAAGTGATCTTTAGAGGACATTCTAATCCTATTATTGCTACTGTGCCTTGGTCCTCTCCATAGTTTGTCAGGACCTAATATGGGGAGGGTGATCCCTAGGGCCTGCTCACAAAGACTTGATTGGTTCATCACCAGCAACATTCTTTTCCTGCCTGCCTTCCTCCTAACTGAGGAGCCCCCTAGAGACTGGGGCTCAGCTGGTAAAGAATCTGCCTGCAATGTGGGAGAGCTGGGTTCAATGCCTGGGTTGGGAAGATCTCCTGGAGAAGGGCATGGCTACCCACTCCGGTATATTGTCCTAGAGAATTCCATGGACTTCTCCATAGTCCATGGGATTGCAAAGAATTGAACACAACTGAGGGACTTTCACTTTCACTAGAGACTCATTCTGTAGTCATCAAACCACTATCTGTCTTCTTCATCTTGCTGTGATTTTAAGACTTTTGGAAAGAGAAACTACTCTTTTTTGGGAGGAATTTAGACTCTTTACCCTTCAGCTTCTGCATCACTTTAGTCACTGTGTATCACCCTTCACAGCTGCTATTCTGCTTTGATCCTCTTTACAAACTTGTTTGATTTTAATTAATTGCCTCTACTAGCAAGAACTAGATAAATAGAAATTTAATAGAACCCAAAGAAAGTTAAGCTTCTTTTGTCTTGACAAATTTGAATGGCAATAATGTTGAATTAATTGGTGTTTTATATTAGCAGGGAGTTTTTACTAACAGAAAGGTTATGGCATTAAACCACTAAAGAAAACTGAGATAAAACAGAAGACAAAGCAACAAAAACAAGATAAAAAAACCAATGACAAACACAAGTCCATTATTTTGATTTTCTTTCCAAAATTTATGGATGGCTAGCACATTTCTATCTGGCTTATAAACAAAGGAAATATATGTTGACATCTCATAGCACACACTTTTTTCCAATTCTGTATCCTCTGGTTAGAATGTCATTGTGATTTATGTTTTCATTCTTCCTTGTTATTCTTTACATTTTATTTGATTAGCTAAAGCTATGCCTTCCATTATGGTGAAAGTAAATGTTCCAGAGAAGGAAACTCATCATCAGATGATGTGAAGGCAAAATGGAAAGAAGAAATGACATAAGTGGCCTCTTCAGCAAAGTAATGACTAAAATATTTAATCTCAAAAACAATTGGTTTAACGTAAAACATTTTTCAAAAAATTAAAGGTAACTGTTTAAAGCACATTAGTGGAAATGTTTATTAAATATATCTTGAATACATGTGTCTTCATCATAGTATAAACATCCATGGAATGTTTCCTTAGTAATTTGAGGCAATATTTATGAATCTAATTTTCTGTTTAGCTGTTCCTGAGGAGAAGCCACCGTACTAAATGTGCTAATGTGATTTTGGTTTTAGAACTCAATTCTGCTTTTACAGATCTCCTCTTTCTTTTTAGTTTTCTCTCTAATATTTACAATATTCCCCACTTTGTAGAGGCTCTAATTTGACATGTAACAAGTCTAATGTATGCGCCTGGTACACTAAGGGATTCAATAAATTTTAATTTCTGAGAAGCAGTTTACAATTGGGTTTGGAGTAAAATGATGTTGAGGGTTGATGTTGATGGTTCTTGTATGGATAAAATACATAAATTTTATGCATAGATCTTTTTTGATACCTGTTTCACCCTTTTCTTTTATTGCTCACTTTTTCAGTTAGAAAATGGGTAAAAGACAGGGAATATATTTCCATAGGGAAGTATAACAGAGTTTTCAGAGTAGGTTTTCCTGAATTGAGTAAGCTTCTATAACAGTGTTAGATTGTGCCCTTGCCAAGACTCTCACTACCAGAGTGATCCTCAGTTAATGCAAAAAGTGTGTAGTTCAAATGAAGGAACTGGGGATAAATTAGATATTAAGTGTACATATTCAGTTCAGTACATGTGGTTTGAAGAAAAAGAACAAACTTATTGCCAATTAAGGAAAGACTTAGAATTGAGAGTCCAGGAATTAGATTTATGTAACTTTATGTTTTGGGTTGTTTCTAATTGCAATTCCACTTGGTTTAATCATTTGTGGTAGAAGTTAAGCATCTTTCAGAAGATGAGAAATAGCCAAAATGTCCAACAGTAAGACAATGAGTAGAAAATTTATGATATGTACATACCTTGGAATATTATTAAAAATAATTAGTTTTAGACTAACATTTAATGAATGGGAAATGCTCCTGATGTCATAGAAAGTGGAAAAAGTGAGATAAAAACGGTGTGTGGACTTGGATATCAATTTAAGAAAATAAACATATATATGCACAGAAGAGCAAAAAGGAAAACAAAATAGTGAATAAACCTTGATGATGGCATTAATGGAAATTTAATAGTTTATATTCATTTTCATTTCCCAAACTTTTAAAAATACAGATTGTATATCTATTATAGCTGTCTGATGTATCTATCCAATGTATATGTGTTAGTTCAGTTTAGTTGCGCAGTCATATCTGACTCTTTGTGACCCCATGAATCGGAGCATGCCAGGCTTCCCTGTCCATCACCAACTCCTGGAGTTCACTCAAACTCACGTCCATCGAGTTGGTGATGCCATCCAGCCACCTCATCCTCTGCTGTCCCCTTCTCCTCCTGCCCCCAATCCCTCCTAGCATCAGAGTCTTTTCTAATGAGTCAACTCTTCACATGAGGTGGCCAAAGTATTGGAGTTTCAGCTTTAGCATTAGTCCTTCCAAAGAGCACCAGGACTGATCTCTTTCAGAATAGACTGGTTGGATCTCCTTGCAGTCCAAGGGAGTCTCAACAGTCTTCTCCAAAACCACAGTTCAAAAACATCAATTCTTCGGTGTTCAGCTTTCGTCACCGTCCAACTCTCACATTCATACATGACCACAGGAAAAACCATAGCCTTGACTAGATGGACCTTTGTTGGCAAATTAATGTCTCTGCTTTTGAATATGCTATCTAGGTTGGTCATAACTTTTCTTCCAAGGAGTAAGCATCTTTTAATTTCATGGCTGCAATCACCATCTGCAGTGATTTTGGAGCCCAAAGAAATAAAGTCTGACACTGTTTCCACTGTTTCCCCATCTATTTCCCATGAAGTGATCGGACTGGATGACATGATCTTCGTTTTCTGAATGTTGAGCTTTAATCCAACATTTCCACTCTCCTCTTCACTTTCATCAAGAGGCTCTTCAGTTTGTATTCACTTTCTGTCATAAGGTTGGTGTCATCTGCATATCTGAGGTTATTGATATTTCTCCTGGCAATCTTGATTCCAGCTTGTGTTTCTTCCAGCCCAGCGTTTCTCATGATGGACTCTGTATAGAAGTTAAATAAGCAGGGTGACAAAATACAGCCTTGACGTACTCCTTTTCCTATTTGGAACCAGTCTGTTGTTCCATGTCCAGTTTGAACTGTTGCTTCCTGACCTGCATACAGATTTCTCAAGAGGCAGGTCAGATGGTCTGATATTCACATCTCTCTCAGAATTTTCCACAGTTTATAGTGATCCACACAGTCAAAGGTTTGGCATAGTCAATAAAGCAGAAATAGATGTTTTTCTGGAACTCTCTTCCTTTTTCCATGATTCAGCGGATGTTGGCAATGTGACCTCTGGTTCCTCTGCCTTTTCTAAAACCAACTTGAACATCTGGAAGTTCACGAGTCATGTACTGTTGAAGCCTGGCTTGGAGAATTTTGCGCATTACTTTACTAGTGTGTGAGATGAGTGCAATTGTGTGGTAGTTTGAGGATTCTTTGGTATTGCCTTTCTTTGGGATTGGAATGAAAACTGACCTTTTCCAATTCTGAGGCCACTGCTGAGTTTTCCAAATTTGCTGGCATATTGAGTGCAGCACTTTCACAGCATCATCTTTCAGGATTTGAAATAGCTCAGCTGGAATTCCATCACCTCCACTAGCTTTGTTTGTAGTGATGCTTTCTAAGGCCCACTTAGCTTCACATTCCAGGATGTCTGGCTCTAGGTGAGTGATCACACCATCGTTATTATCTGAGTGGTGAAGATCTGTTTTTACAGTTATTCTGTGTATTCTTGCCACCTCTTCTTAATATCTTCTGCTTCTGCTAGGTCCATGCCATTTCTGTCCTTTATCAAGCCCATCTTTGCATGAAATGTTCCCTTGGTATCTTTAATTTTCTTGAAGAGATCTCTAGTCTTTCCCATTCTGTTGTTTTCTATTGTTTCTTTGCATTGATTGCTGAGGAAGGCTTCCTTTTCTCTCCTTGCTATTCTTTGGAACTCTGCATTCAGATGCTTATATCTTTCCTTTTTTCCTCTGCTTTTTGCTTCTCTTCTTTTCACAGCTGTTTGTAAGCCCTCCCCAGATAGCCATTTTGCTTTTTTGGATTTCTTTTCCATGGGAATGGTCTTGATCCCTGTCTCCTGTACAGTGTCACGAACCTCTGTCCATAGCTCATCAGGCACGCTGTCTATCAGTGTATCTAATTATATTGCACAATAGATACATACATATATATCTACACATACATACATACATACATACATACATCTACACATTAGTGAGGGGCTACTTTAAAGCAGCCCCTCAAAAATAGGCAGCTAACATCCTTATACTACTACTAGTATTCCTGAGCCACCAGGGAAGCCCCTACTACTAATACTGCTAACACTTAGACAGAGTTATTACTCATCTTAACACGTTGCATGTGTTGACTCATTTAACTCTTCCAAGAACGGGTTGGACACAGTCCTCCATGAGACTCTTGCAGTGTTACACATCTTGCTAGGAATGCCAAGAATGCAAGGCCCTGAGAGCTTTTTACCTGAGTCACTTTTCAGGACTGTGTTTGCAACGCTTGAGAGATGAGGTAATATATAGCTTTGAGACACAAAGAGTAGGCTTGCTTATAGGCTGCTGTGAAGCAGAATCTCGCCAGGCCCAGAATTCCTTTTCTGTAGCACAGTTCTCTGTGTGTGCAAGCATCCATCTGGGCAAACCTAGGGTGCTACTGGAAATTTTGTTTTGGGACACTGACACAGCAAGGTTGACACTCTGGCCTCTGCTTTTGCTGTGAGTAAAGTCCTGTCTCAGATCCAGGAGTCTTGTGTTTTCTGTCAGTATATGTGAAACTAGCAAGTTAATTTGTTAGCTTGCTGATGTGGTAAAAATAGAAGACTTTTCACAGTTCTTGAAAAAATTCTGTTATCTGCATTATATAGATCAAGAAAGAGAGACCCAGGTTAAGTATCTGGTTTAAGTTTAAGTTTTTGCCATCACTTCATGGCAAATAGGTGGGGAAACAATGGAAACAGTGACAGACTTTATTTTCTTGGGCTCCCAAATCACTGCAGATGGTTTCTGCAGCCGTGAAATTAAAAGATGCTTACTCCTTGGAAGAAAAGCTATGACCAACCTAGACAGTATATTAAAAAGCAGAGACATTACTTTGCCAACAAAGGTCTGTCTAGTCAAAGCTATGATTTTTTCAGTAGTCATGTATGGATGTGAGAATTGGACCATAAAGAAAGCTGAGCACTGAAGAATTGATGCTTTTGAACTGTGGTGTTGGAGAAGACTCTTGAGAGTCCCTTGGACTGCAAGGAGATCCAACCAGTCCATTCTAAAGTAAATCAGTCCTGAATATTCATTGGAAGGACTGATGCTGAAGCTGAAGCTCCAATACTTTGGCCACCTGATGGGTAGAACTGACATTAGAAAAGACCCTGATGCTGGGAAAGAGTGAAGGCAGAAGGGGACAACAGAGGATAAGATGGTTGGATGGCATCATTGACTCAAAGCTTATGAATTTGAACAAGCTCTGAGAGTTGGTGATGGACAGGGAAGCCTGGCATTCTGCAGTCCATGGGATCACAAAAAGTCTCGCGTAACCGAGTGACTGAACTGAACTAAGTTTATATAGCTAGTAAATAGCTAGTAAGTGGTAAAGTCATTGTGAACCTATAGGCCACAGTGTCCAGGCTCTTAATTACTACCTTATACTGTCATTTATAGCAGCTGAAACTAGGTACTTTGATTGTATGTTTATCAACTGCCTATATAGTTGACACTCCTGTAAAATAGGGCTGAATGGTTTGTGCAAAGTGAAAGTCGCTCAGTCATGTCTTACTGTTTGCGACCCCATGGACTATACAGTACATAGAATTCTCCAGGCCAGAATACTGGAGTGGGTAGCTGTTCCATTCTCAAGGAGATCTTCCCCACCCAGGAACTGAACCCAGATTTCCTGAATTTCAGGTGGATTTTTTTACCAACTGAGCTACCAGGGAAGCCCACGAATATTGGAGTCAGTAGCCTACCTCTTCTCCAGCAGATCTCCCCAACCCAAGAACTGAACTGGGATCTCTTGCATTGCAGGAGATTCTTTAACTGCTAAGCTACCAGGGAACCCCCTAAGAGTTGCCTTATGATGGTGCTTTCTTCATCTGCAAACGTATGAATGTGGCAGATTATCAGTATAAAAGCCTGTAAAAGCAAGTCATAGGTCTCTCTATACCTATAAAATAAATGTAAAAACAAGGGGGCAAGATAAAAGCGGGTGCTATTCTATCATCTTTATATCTTATATTATTTTATCATATGCTTGCTATAAATGTATCAGTGACTAGAAGAAGCCCTCTTCAAAGAGAAAGGAAGTTTTGTTTGGACATTGTCACTGTCAGTATCTCAGTTATCAGAAATGGAGGTGGGTCTCCTTATTACTTTCATGCAATCCCGAGGTTCAGTTTTCAGAGTCTGACTCAGAAGGAAACTCTGGTTGCACTTGGATCCAGGGCTGCTGCTGTAGGTAATTCTTGAAGGCATCATTCACATGCACACAACATTAATGGTCCTTTTTAGAGTTGTATGTTACCATTGTTGTTTAGTCGCTAAGTCATGTCTGACTTTTTTGTCACCCCATGGACTGTAGCCCACAGGGCTCCTCTCCATGGGATTTCCCAGGCAAGAATACTGAAGTGAGTTGCCATTTCCTTCTCCAGGGATCTTCCTGACCCAAGGATTGAACCCACATCTCCTTCATTGGCAGGTGAAATATTTACCGTCGAGCCACCAGGGAAGCCCCTTTGTGTGATATAGATAGTATTTAACCTTTGATACAATTCACAAAAAGGGACATCACTGTAGTGGGCTTAGAACAAAAGCAGTGAAAGTAAAATCTCATGTTTATTAATATCATCTTGACTTTGAAATAAAAGGATTTTGTTAGAAAGTACATCTGAGTGAACTGTTTTAGACTTCTTTCTTCCTGTCTAATTTTCAGATTAAAATTTTTCATATAATATAAACTGTTCATAGTAAAGTATTAGAGGCAGATTCATTGGGTCTAGGCAGGGGACTGAGATACTACATTTTTTAACAAGTTCTCAGGTGATGTAGCCACCAGTGGTCCAAGGAACCCACATTGAACAGAACCCACACTGAAAACCCACACTTCACAAAGCTTTTTGCTGGTAAGAAACAGCTGGGCAACTAATGTTTTAAAATGTTCTCAAGTTCCACCCTTAGAGATTCTAATTACATTGTTCTTGGGGATGACCTAAGTCTTTTTTAATAGGCAAGACTGGTGATGAGTTATCATCAGGAAAGTTTGAATATGCTCTTGTAGATTCAGTTCAGTTCAGTTCAGTTCAGTCGCTTGGTCGTGTCCGACTTTTTGCGACCCCATGAATTGCAGCACACCAGGCCTCCCTGTCCATCATCAACTCCAGGAGTTCACTCAAACTCATCCATCGAGTTGGTGGTGCCATCCAGCCATCTGATCCGCTGTCGTCCCCTTCTCCTCCTGCCCCCAATCCTTCCCAGCATCAGTCTTTTCCAATGAGTCAACTCTCGCATGAGGTGGCCAAAGTATTGGAGTTTCAGCTTTAGCATCAGTCCTTCCAATGAATGCCCAGGACTGATCTCTTTTAGAATGGACTGGTTGGATCTCCTTGCAGTCCAAGGGACTCTCAAGAGTCTTCTCCAACACCACAGTTCAAAAGCATCAATACGTCAGTGCTCAGCTTTCTTCACAGTCCAACTTTCACATCCATACATGACCACTGGAAAAACCATAGCCTTGACTAGATGGACCTTTGTTGGCAAAGTAATGTCTCTGCTTTTGAATATGCTGTGTAGATTGGTCATAACTTTCCTTCCAAGGAGTAAGGTTCTTTTAATTTCATGGTTGTAATCACCATCTGCAGTGATTTTGGAGCCCCCCCAAAATAAAGTCTGACACTGTTTCCACTGTTTCTCCATCTATTTGCCAGGAAGTGATGGGACCACATGTGATGATCTTCGTTTTCTGAATGTTGAGCTTTAAGCCAACTTTTTCACTCTCCTCTTCACTTTCAGCAAGAGGCTCTTTAGTTCCTCTTCACTTTCTGCCAAAAGGGTGGTGTCATCTGCATATCTGAAGTTAATTGATATTTCTTCCGGCAATCTCGATTCCAGCTTGTGCTTCTTCCAGCTCAGCATTTCTCATGATGTACTCTGCATGTAAGTTAAATAAGCAGGGTGACAATATACAGCCTTGACGTACCCCTTTTTGATTAGTGGTTACCAAATCTATCTGAGCTTTACTGTCAAAATAGGGCTTAAAAAAAAACAAAAACAAAATTCCTGTAACCAGGAGTAAGGTTCAGGGTTCAGGTATCTATTAGGGACCTAAGAAATTGTTACCTCTGTGAAGGCAGGAACAAAAGTTGTTTTGTTCATTGTAATCAAGGACTTAGCACTGTGTATAACAAAGTGAATACTCATAAAATATTTTTCAGTTGCCTTATTATAGGCTCCCCATAAACTAGACATACATTATTCAGAGCTCTTATGACTTCAAGTGACAAAAACTCTTCTTAAACCAGCCTTTGCCAAACAAGGGATTTTGGGGTCTATAGAACAGAACAGTTCAAGGTTGTTCCCCTGGCATAGATGGATTCAGCTGTTTAAATATTCTTTTCAGGTATCAAGTTTTCCTCCTCCACTTTCTTCATTCTTTCTTCTCTCTCTTTCCCCATCTCCCTCTCTCTCCTTCTGCCTTTTTTCTCCTTCCTTACCTCCCCAGATGTGATCACTAATCTAGAGCCAGACATCTTGGAATGTGAAGTCAAGTGGGCCTTAGAAAGCATCA